>JAZKJV010001052.1:529556-829301 GCA_037367405.1 Ottelia alismoides
TATTTTGATGATTTTTAAACTTGTTATATATTCAGATGATCATGTTGATTTTTTGTAATCCTAACTTCTAATATTAATCTATCCTCACTATTTAAGGCCTGCAGTTGTAGGGATGCACTGCATAGATGTCTGTAGTGGGAATGGTAAATGTTAAGGTGTTTTGTGCGTCACAAAAAGATGGTCGAATTCATGATAAGCTTATCAGTAAAAAGGTTCATGTGGCTCCAATATTTTTAAATATGCGTCACGAGAGCACATTTAAGGTGGTTTTGAGATCTTTAAATGATGCTGCAAATTGTTAGTACGAGAAGTGGGTTATGGGAAATGTATGATGGGATCGAGGAGAAAGACCAAATAAACACCGGAAGGAGACTACGAGAAATGGATTTTCTTGGTAATATGAAGAATTGTTGGTAGGAGATTATCATAATGGTTGGGATTGATGGATCTAATCCATATGCGACTATTGTGGAAGAAAGTAAATAAATTGATTATTCATGGATCCATGAGACTCTCTTACATAGAGAGAAGAAACCCTATAGGGAAAATTACATAAGAAAAACAAAAGAAATAGATAATACAAAATTGCTCTCAACACTCCCCCTCAAGAGGGACATAGATGTCAATCATGTTCAGCTTGGGACAACATTTCTGGAACGGCCTCCTTGCTCGGGCCTTGGTGAGAACATCTGTTGTTTCTTCTCCTGAACTCACGTGGGAAAGTAGAGATAAAACCCTTATGTATCATATCTCGTGTTTAATGGCAATCTACCTCAATGTCTTTGGTCCTCTCATGAAAAGTTGGATTGTTGGTAATGGATAGAGCAACTTGATTATCATAAAAGCAACTGCAAGCGAAGCGGGTGTTCATAAATAGGTTTGTTTGAATGGATCTGATTTGCATCATCTCAGTGCTCCCATGCACCAAGCCTCTATATTCGGACTAGACACTAGATCTAGCAATCAAAATCTGCTTCTTGCTTTTCCATGCAATCGAAGTACTCCATATGAAGACTGCAAAATTAGAGACAAAATTCTGTCTTTGGGGGCATCCTACATAATCAGCATCTGCACAGGTTAATGATGGCAAGGGATGTCTCTCTATTAAATAGAAACCATGTACTTGGAAGAAGACTTCAAATACCATAGGATCATATAAACTGCATCCATGTGAGCATGTCGTCGTTGCTCCATAAATTATCTGACTTTGCTCCTTGCAAAAGAGATATCTGGCCTGGTAATAGTCTCGTAAAGAAGCTTTCCAACAAGTTCTATGTATTTCTATCTTGACTACTCATCTGTATCATCATTATAGAGCTTCATGCTAGCGTCCATGGGAGTAGTGGCAGGTCTAAAGTTTTGCATCCCCATCTCTAGAAGATCTGTAATATACTTGTTTTGGTTCATTACAAAACTTCTCCGATTCTTGGCAAACTCAAGCCCAACGGCGTATTGTAGTTCTCTAAGGTCATTGATGACAAATGGGTTTACAAAGAACTCATTAGCCTCGTTGTTACCCTATAAGTTATCTCCCAATAATAATGATGTCTCAACATAAGCCAGAATGACCATAACACCTCTTTGTATCCTTTGTACAAAGAGCGAGTGACCTGTCGTCGATCTCTTGAAACTTTTCCACCCTATCAAGTCCAAGAACTTTTAAAACCATGCTCTGGGACAATGCTTAAGGTCATAAATAGCCTTATGAAATTTGCATATCTTCTGATACTTCCCTTCAGCAACAATGCTAGGTGGCTGCTCATATAAGCTTCCCTTGTAGGTTATTATGTAAGAAAGCATTCTCGATATCAAGTTAAGAAGGTGAGCATACTCGTCTCACATCTACAGAGAGGAGGATCCCAAGAGGAAAAAGAACCTTTTCTTCTAACACGGAGGACGATATACAATTGCCCATGTATTAGGCAGTAAGGAAGACATCACATAGAAAGAGTGGGGAGCATGTCTCTAGATAAGAAGAGTCCTAGTAACATCAAGAAGATGATGTTGTTTCTGTTCAACAACACTATTCTACTAAGAAGTGTACGCACAAGAAGTCTGACGTAGGATGCCAAGGGACTCGAAGGACTGAGAGAGTTGAATGATACAAACTCTAAGGGCATTGCGGTGGTGAGCATTCAGAATAACCAGTGAATTACAACTTTATTATATCGCAATTGGTGCATTGGTTTTGGCAGCGTTAATGCTTTTTGCCAGTTGGTTCTGTTATCACAAAGCTGTCCCAAAATTGGCTTGGTTCCAAGATGTAGAATCCATGTTGAATCACCATTTAGCGGGGTTACTGGGGACTTGGATCTCATTCTTGGGTGGGGACACCAAATTTATGTATCTTTACCGATTAACCGATTTCTCGATGCTGGATGGACCCTAAAGAGACTGAACAATCACATTTTCCTTTGTTTTTTATAAGAGATATATAGTCAATCAAATGGAGGTTAAAGATGGTATTTATTCTCGACGTGTTCTTTATATGGAAATCAGAGACTGGGGAGAGACTGGGAGATATTCCCTTGACTCGTATTTGATGAGAATTTGATTCCACGGGAAATTGAACCAAAGCTGTGGAATTGGCCTATTTCTTGCGTGTACCAATTGAAAGTATTTTGAAATGCAAAATGTTAACTAATCGATTACATAAATTGGATAGAATTTTGCAGTTTTTTTCTTCAACAGTACATCGACATGACATGAGTGCGAAAGAGGTTCAAGAATCCGTTTTCTTTTTATAAGGGCTAAAACGAATAACTTATTTTGGCTTTTTGACCCTATGTTAAAAGCAAGTCCGATTACACTTTTACTAGTCTGAAATAGAATGTCACGACCAACGTAGGGATTCATATGTAAACATAGTATCTATATACATATGCTCGAATGAATCTTTACAATGAGAATGCATATAACACTATTTCGGTCTGGTCGATATAGAATGAAATTATAATCTGATGATTTAATCGATTACGTGATTATAAGTTTATAAGCCCAGCCCATTCCATTTTGGGCGGAACAGATCTACTAATTCTTTTATTCAAATTAATAAGAGGGATCTTGAACTAAGAAATAGACCCTAGAAGCTAAAAAAGGTTATCATGAGCAATTACAAGAATTGGGTTACCACTTCCTCATGAATTTATCTTAAATCAGGATTTTTTGGCTCAACTTTATCCTATTTTTACTGAGGGAGCATCCCATTTTTTTACCTTGAATTGTTCAAAATACGTAGATTTTCTTAGTTTTCATGGAGAATTAGATCCAATAACAGGGGTCTATGGCTGAGCGATATTGTTCACCATTATTTAGTTATTGCAGTTCTTTTCTTGATAGCAGGTCATATGTATAGGACCAACTGGGTATTGGTCATGGCCTGAGAGATATTTTAGAGGCTCATAAGGGTCTGTTTACAGGTCAAGGTCATAAGGTCCTTATGAAATCCTAAACAACGTCCGTGGCATGCTCAATTATCTCTTAACCTGCCTATTTTAGGTTCTCTAATCATTGTGGTATCTCGCCATATGTATTCTATCCCCCTTGTCCATATTTTAGCTATTGACTATGGTACACAACTTTCCTTGTTTACGCACGCAAACATACTTAATGTCGAAAGAATTATGTAGTCTGTGTACCGTTTTTCTTTTTCTATTATTCTATGTTCTGTCTTATGTAATTTATCCATGGGTTTTCTCTATATAAGAGACCCTAGGGCTCTCAGGAATAAACAACAACGATTATTCTTGCAACATGGTATCATAGCCTAAACCCTAAGGGCTCCCTCTCATCCCACCCGCCGTCCCCCCTCTCTCGTTCCGCTGCCGGGCCCCCTCTCTCCTTCCGCCGCCGTAGGGCTCCCCGCCTCCGCCTCCGCCTCCAACCCCTGCTTCCGCCTTCCCGCCCCCCCCCCCCCCCCCCCCCCGAGATCTCCCGCCTCCCACCGTCAGGCCTCCAGGCCCCGCTGCCGCCTCCTGCCGTGCCCTAGCCAGCTCCGGCAACCGCCCCCTGCCGCCTCCTGCCGACTGTGCCCTAACCGGCACCCATCACCGGCCGGTCTTGCCCTAACTGGCCCTGCCACTCGCCTCCTGTCGGCTTTGGTCTAGCCGGCACCGGTGCGCCCCCTGCCGGCTTGGTCGTAGCCACCTCGTCGTCAAATCTATGGATTTGGGTGCGTAACGTCTGCATACGCACTCGAATCCTATGCAGTTTGTGTAGACATCTATCACTCTGTCTTCAAACCCTAATTCTTCTCTTGCGGTGATATGTCAGAATCCAAGTGGATATGCCCTCCATAGGCGCGTTCAAAGGTCCCGCGCCAATAGTGAAATTGGACGGTTCGAACTACGAGCTCTAGGCGATGCAGTTCATGAGTCTCATGAAGTCAAACGGTAAATAGCACATTCTTACCGAGGATCAGCCAGCAGAGAAGACATGGATTTATGCCTCGTGGGAGGCTGATGACTCGTATGCTGAAGTCTGTTGTCAGGCACGTTGTCAATGGAGATTGCTAATGATGTTCTCCATCAGCCCATCGCTAAAGCGATGTGGGACATTCTTGCAGCGACATATTCACAGGTCCGGAACGAAACCAAGATGCTACAACTGCAACACGACATATTCACCATGAAGCAGAATGGACGGCCACTTCATTCCTTGTATACATCCCTTAGGGATGTTTGAGAAATCTCTACAGCACTATCCCTCTGACAGCCACACCAGAGCAGCAGAAGACATTTCGTAATGCCACCATGGTAGGAGTCCTTCTTGCGGCTCTTGATCCTGAATATGATGCGGCCAGATCTCAGATACTTGCAGATGCTACCATTCCTCCTAATGGAGGAGTTCTACCGGAGGCTTTAGCCGCATCTCTATTCTATCCAGCAATCTACACCACCTCCCTCTGCGATGGCTGCTTCTAGAGCGAGAGGTGGTTCCTCCCTCTTCATTTCGTGGCCGTGGTCGTGGACCAGGAGGTCGTGGTGGTCGGTCCGGTCCACCTTGCTGTTTTGTCACCGTCCAGTTCACTCGGAGGATACGTGCTATTCGAAGCATGGCTTTCCAGCATCAGCGCGGGTGGCAGAACATGTTGCATCTCCATCATCCTCTACTTCGGATCCGAGATTTGAAGAACTCGTCGCTCGGTTACGGGATATTATGCCTCTTGCTTCTACAGATTCTTCTGGAGGCCCTTCCGATATTGCTGCGTCTGCTTCTGCTAGTACCTCTGTCACGGCTAGTGCCTCAGGTTTTATCTTGTCGTGGTTGATGATTTCTCTCGTTTGTCGTGGGTTTTCCTGTTAAAGGGTAAATCTGAAGCTGGTGATGTTATTAAACATCTTATCAATGAAGTAAACAATGTCTTTTCATCCAATGTGAAATATGTTCGTACTGATAACGCATTGGAATTTTGTACTCGGTCTCTCTCACAATATCTTTGGTCAAAAGGTATTATACACCAAACTACATGTGCCTATACCTCCCAACAGAATGGAGTTGCTAAGAGAAAGCGTCGCCACCTTCTTGACATTACTCGTACTCTACTTATCCAAAGTTGTGCTCCCATTTCTTTTTGGGGAGATGTTCTTTTTACAGCCTGCTACTTGGTAAATCGTATGCCGTCCACGGTACTTGGTGAGAAAATTCCCTCTTTCTGTGTTTTTCCAGATAAGGAATTATTCTCACTCACCCCTCGTGTTTTTGGAGTTGTTGCATTCGTTCATCAGCTATCACCAGGTCTTGACAAGCTCTCACCTAGAGCTGTCAAATGTGTATTCGTGCGGTATTCTCGGATGCAGAAGGGATCTCGTTGCTATGATCCGGTTAACAGGAAATACTTTGTCAGTGCTAATGTCACTTTCTTCGAGTCTGTTATGTATTTTTCACCTGCAGGTGACAGATTGGTATCTAACACATCTACTGATGAGGTCTATGTTCCTCCTCCTCCTATGGTGAGTACTCCATTGTCCAATCCAGTTCCTAACATTGCGTCACCTCCTCCTCCACCACCGCCTCCACCAAAACCCCTTGTCTCGCCACTGCCTAAATTTTATACCCGTCGACCTGGTCCTGCTCATGCTCCACGCCAATCATTCAGCATGCCCCAGGAATGTTCTGATGATACTACTAATGATGGGTCGAATAGTGTGCCTATGCAAGATGCATCATTGCAAGGCGAATCTACTCTGGCGAGTTCAATGGTTGATGATCTGGATATTCCTATTGCGATGAGAAAGCAGAAACACAGCTGTGCTACGTATCCTCTTGCCTCACAGGTCTCCTTTCATCGCATCACAGGGGACTTTCAGAGATTTGCAGTGGCTTTATCTTCAGTGGAGATTCCAAAGACCTATCAGGATGCCTTGAAATCTGATTGCTGGTGGTCTGCAATGGAGGAGGAGATGGCTGCCCTACAGTCGAGGGGCACATGGAGCTTGGTTCCCGCTCCTTCAGGAGCTTCTGTTGTTAGCTGTAAATGGGTATTCACTGCTAAGTATCATGCAGATGGTAGCCTTGATCGATACAAGGCACAGCTAGTGGCGCGAGGTTTCACTCAGACTTATGGAGTGGACTATATGGATACTTTCTTTCCAGTCGCCCGTCACTCCACTCTTCGTATTCTTCTGTCTGTAGCTGTGGTACGTGATTGGCCCTTGTTCCAGTTAGACGTTAAAAATGCATTCTTGTATAGAGATCTGCAGGAAGAAGTCTACATGCAGCAGCCTCCGGGGTTTGCTGCTGAGGGGGGAGAATCATATGGTGTACAGACTTCATAAGGCCATTGTTGGGAGAAACATTTTTCATACAATAGAAGAGACCCTAGGGCTCTCTTATATAGGAGAAAAGCCCTGGGTTAATTACATAAGAGAGACATACCAAAAATAGAAAACTAACATAATTATCTCAACAACTACCATAATTATCTCAACAATCTCAACACTCCCCCTCAAGCTGGAGCATAGATATCTATCATGCTCAACTTGGTACAACACTTCTGGAAAGGACCTCTAGTAAGTGCCTTGGTGAAGATATCAGTTGTCTGATCTCCAGTAGAAACATGAGTAGTGGATATGAGACCTTTCTGAATCATTTCTCTAGTGTAATGGCAATCCACCTCTATATGTTTAGTTCATTCATGGAAAGCAAGATTATTGGCAATAAACAGAGCTGCTTGATTATCACATAACAACTGCATAGGAAGAGGAACCTCAACAACAAGGTCTGTCAATACGGATCTAACCCACATCATCTCCGCACTTCCCTGTGCCATGGCCCTATATTCAGATTCTGCACTGGATCTTGCAACCACTGTCTGCTTCTTGCTTTTCCTTGAAACAAGGGAGTTGCCTACAAAAACAGCAAAGCCAGAAGTAGACTTCCTGTCTTTGGGGCACCCTGCATAATCTGCATCTGCACATGCAGTCACCTCAAGGGATGTATCCTTGCTGAAGATAAGACCAGTACCAGGTGAGTTCTTCAGATACCTCAAAATCATCTGAACCGCATCCATATGCACCTTCCTGGGTTGCTCCATGAACTGGCTAACTTTGCACACTGCAAATCAAATATCTGGTCTGGTGATGGTGGCATATAAGAGCTTCCCAACAAGCTCTCTGTATCTCCTGCTGTCAACCTCTTTAGTGTCATCATCATACAATCTCGCACTTGGATCCATAGGAGTATTAGCAGGTTTGCATTCTGTCATACCTGTCTTAGAAAGCAAATCCATCACAAACTTTCTCTGGGTCATCACAAGACCACGCTGATTCCTTGCAAACTCCAGTCCAAGAAAGTATCGAAGAGTGCCAAGATCCTTGGTCACAAACTGCGTACCAAGGAATTCCTTAGCAGTCTGAATGCCCTGCTCATCATCCCCTGTGACAATGATATCATCTACATAGACAAGAATAGCAATGGTACCTCTCTTTGTCTTCTGGACAAAAAGTGTATGATCTGCAGTAGACCATACAAACCCCTGTTGCTCTATTAGCTCCGATAGCTTCTGGTACTAAGCTCTAGGGCTCAGCTTAAGGCTATAAATCGCCTTATGGAACCTGCATACCTTCTGGGACTCCCCCTCAGTAGCAAACCCTGGTGGCTACTGCATATAAACTTCCTCTTGTAGATCCCCATATAGGAATGCATTCTTCACATCAAGCTGATAAAGAGACCAATCCTTGGAAGCTGTAACTGACAGAAGGATACGAAGCGTTGAGTGTCGGGCTACTGGAGAAAAAGGTATCCTGGTAGTCCACCCCATAGGTTTGGGTGAACCCACGTGCCACAAGTCTCGCCTTGTAGCGATCCACACTGCCATCTGCTTTGTGCTTGACTGTAAATACCCACTTGCAGCCGACTACGGAGGCACCCAAAGGAGCAGGCACAAGACTCGATGTACCCCGCGACGGCAAGGCTGCCATCTCCTCTTCCATGGCCATACACCACCTATTGTCCTGTAACGCCTCCTGATATGTTCGTGGGACAGTAACTGCAGATAGTCCCACAACAAAGCACCTGTACTCTTATGAAAGATGATCCTAACTAACATGTGCAGCAAGAGGGTAAGTAGCACACTGACGACGAGGCTTCCTCAAAGCAATGGAAACCTCCAGGTCATCATCCACAATGTTTTGTATAATTGTCTCAGCCTGTGATCCATCCAAAAGACCAGCACCATCAGATGAAATAATATGTTCATTACATACCTGAGGCGTGTTGGATGATGTAGAGGGCATATGAGCAGTGGGGTGAGTAGAAGACCTATGAGTGTAAACACGTGGCAAGAATTGAGGTGGAGGTGGAGGTGGAGGTGGAGATGGAGATGGAGATGGAGATGGAGGTGGACAGATTTATGGTGGAGTAGGCAGAGTAGGAGGAGGAGGTGGTGGAGGAACAACCACATCTTCTTCAGAACTACCACTGGACAATCTGTCACCTGTAGGAGAAAAATACATAATAGGCTTAAAAAATGTGACATCAACACTCACATAATATCTTCGTCCTACAGGATCAAAACAACGACACCCTTTTCGGGTACGAGAATATCCAACAAAAACACATTTGACCGCTCTGGTTGAGAGCTTGTCACGACCAGGAGCAAGATTGTGGACAAAGGCGATGCAACCAAAAACTCTGGGAGTGAGAGAAAATAGATCCTTCTCGGGAAACGTAATCAAGAAGGGAACCTTTTCTCCTAGCATGGTGGAAGGCCCATCCTGTTTACTAAGTAACAGGCTGTAAGAACAACATCTCCCCAGAAAGAATGGGGAGCTCGACTCTGAATCAAAAGCGTCCGTGTGACGTCTAGAAGGTAACGGTGTTTGCGTTCAGCTACACCATTCTGCTGTGACGTATGAACACAAGAGGTCTGATGAATAATACCAATAGATCTGAGAAATACAGATAATTGTAAGGTAGAGAATTCCAAGGCATTATCCGTACGAATAATTTTAACATTAGCGGAGAAAATATTTTTGACCTCAATAAGAAAAGACTTGATTAGAGCACCAGCTTCAGACTTATGTTTTAACAAAAACACCCAAGATAGTCTAGAGTAATCATCAACAACAACCAAATAAAAACGATGTCCCTGATGATCAGGAACACGACTAGGACCCCAAATATCAAAATGAAATAACTAAAACAACTGACTACTGTCACGACTCTGACGAGATGGAAATGAAGAGCGATGGTGCTTTCCAAGCTGACAGGCTTCACAATCCAAGGTAGTACGAGTAGATAATTGAGGTAGAACATGACACATCTTCTGAAGAGGAAGATGGCCAAAGCGTAGATGCCACATGAACGGTGAAACAGATCCAGAAGGAATAGTAGCGATCCCAGCATGAGATGGTATGGTAAGCTTGTACAATCCTTGCTGCTCACGTCCACATCCAATCACCCTGCCCGTTAGTATGTCCTGAAACACAAGGGAAGATGGATCAAATATGGCACGACAATGTAAATCTTTTGTAATTTGACTAATAGACAAAAGATTCATCTGAAAGGCTGGAGCATGTAAAACGTTCTACAAATGAAAAGAAGGAGCTAGAACAATCTCCCCCTGACCAACAATAGGTAGTCGAACTCCATTAGCAATCACCACGAATTGACCAGAGGCAATCGGGCTGTAGGAAGTAAACTGTGCATGATCTCCACACATATGATGAGATGCTCCCGAATCCACAATCCAATCAGTCAAATAAGAGCTGGTACAACTCGTAAGAGCATAAGTAGTACCTGAGGAGCTAGACGAGGCTTTGGTAGTAGCCGCAGCATTAGAGAAAGTCGCAGCCGGACTAATGGGAGCGGACATCATCTCGCGAAGTTTAGAAACAATATCATCCAGGCGAGCATCCTGGGATGGAGCCAAGGTAGGTTCTGTCTGTTCAGCAACCCTTGCAGAGGCTGGATATCCATACTTCTGAAAGCATGTCTCCTCAGAGTGATCAGGACGATGACAATAAGAACATGGGACACGCTGACGGCTACCACCACGACCACGAAGACTACGTCCTCGAAACTGGGAAGATCCTCCCCTTCCCCATGAGACGGCCATAGCGGAAGGATTCGGAGCGACAGTAGTGGGAGTAGTGGTAATCCGACTGAGTCGCTTGTATACTTCTTCCATAGGAGGTATCGTCTCTCCAGTTAGAAGCTGTGTACGTGCTGCATCATATTCGGAATCAAGAGTGGATAGGAACACCCCTGTTATAGTGGCATTCCGATACTGTTGTTGTTGCTCGGTGCTGGCAGTGATAGGCATGAAACCGTGTAGACATTCAAACATGCCGCGGAGATGAGAAAAATGCACATGAAGCGGGCGACCATTCTATCTGGTCGAGAAAATGTCAAACTGTAACTGAAGAATTTTGCTCTCATTCTTGACTTGCCCATATGTGGCTGCTAAAATATCCCATATAGCCTTTGCGGTGGGTTGGTTGACAATATCATTGGCAATCTCCGTGGTGAGCATCCCGGAGAGCCAAATACGAGCATAAGCATCATCTTGCTTCCATGAAGCATTGGCCCCAGTTTTGTCCGCCGGTTCGGATTCGGTGATAATGTGTTCTTTGTTGTGGCACTGCATAAGAGTGCGAAACTGCATGGACCATAGTTCATAATTGGTCCCATCCATCTTGACTATTGGTGCAGGTCCTTTGAATGCACCAGAAGAAGAGAACACGCCACTTTTAATGTCGGACATTGTATCAATGAAATGAACCTCGGATAACTGAGGAGTAGATCAGCCGAATAATGTCTACACAAGCATGAAGAGGAGTGGTTGTATATGTAGACTTATACAACCATTCCTATGCAGTTTATTAAGGTCTAGTGGCGTTTAGATGTGATATGGACCAATAGATTGCAAAACAGGGGCTGGAATACCAGTTTCAGATCACGGGAAGTCAACCGGAGTGCACTCGGCACTTGTTGGACACCCCAACCGAGCACAGGAGGGCGGGGGGGGGGGGGGGGGGGCTTTTGCGGCACCTCGGGATGGCAGGGGTCGGCCCAGGCGGCGGTGCAGGAGGCTGGAGGGGCCCTGGCGGCGGCGCAGGTGGCTGGGGGAAACCCAGGCAGCGGCGCAGAAGGGCTGGACCACCTTAGGGCAGCAGCAGTCGGCGGGGGGAGGGCCCTAGCTGGGCTGCGGCGACGCCGAGAGGAGGCGGGGGGGGGGGGGGGAGGGGTTAGGGTTTTGGGTGGGATACGAGAACCCCGGTCTAGGACCGTTGCTCCGATACCATGTTGGGAGAAACGTTTTTCATACAATAGAAGAGACCCTATGATGTAGCGTGACCCCAAATTATAGGGCCACATTTATTTAATTAGATAATTATCAATTTTATTTACGTTTTTTGGGTCCAATTGAATAATTGAGATCGCCTGTGATCTCAACGTTGATTTCGTAGAATTTAATTATAATTGTTGGTCAATTATATAATTAGAGTCCAATTAAGTTAGTTAGAGGTCAATTAGGATTAAATTAGTTGTAATTTGATTAGTTACTATTTTTGTAAACCCTCTCTCCTATATAAAGAGAGGGTAGTCCATCAGTTTTAGACAGTGAATTATGAATTGAAATTTGAGTTATCTCAATTTATCTCTCTCCTTCTCCCTTCTCCCTCCACGCGATCTCCCGCGCTTCTTCTTCTCCAAAACCCCTCGTTACCGACGAGTTCTTCTTCTCAACCCCTTCTTTTTCTCTTCTCAACCATTCTATTTCTTCTACCAAATATCCACCAAAAAAATATTTATTATTTTAATTCCGACGCCGCGCGATTCTCGTTTGCATCATTTGGTATCAGAGCATGGCAACCGAATTGTCCCTACGATTCGACGATCCCGTCGCACATTGGAAGATGCAATATGATTTGAGTTGCATATCTCATGATTCGTGTTCACGCGCACGTCGACACAAGTTCATGAAGCGCCTTATGTCAAGCCTCAAGGTTCAAGCAATTCGTCTGGAGACGAATTTTTTAAAAGCGGAGGAGAGTTGATGCAGCGTGGACTCGACATGTAGGGCCGTCTAATTATTTAGATTGTGGCCGTTAATTTTATTTACATTTTTTAAGTTGTCGTAATTTTAAATAAAGAGATCGCGTGTGATCTCAATTAGTCTTAATTTGAATTTCAAATTTGGTAGTTAGTCGGTTTAATTAGTTAGAGTCAGTTTAGGATAATTGGTTGTCGGTTTAAATTATTTTCTATTCTTGTAATGTCATCCCTCCTATATAAAGGGATGAGGGTCCAATGTTTTAGTCAGTTCAAGATGTGATAAAATAGAGATTTATCTCTCTCTCCTCTCCCCTCTCTCTCCTTCTCCCTGCGTGATCTACACGTGTTCTTCTTCTCCCAAACCCCTCGTATTCCCGACGAGTCTCTTCTCTCTTCCCCTCGCGGTCTACGCGTTTCTTCTTCTCTAACCCCGCGTATCCGGCGTGTCTTCTCTTCTCAACCCTTCCAGTTTCTTCTTCTCAACCCCTCTATTTTCTTCTCCGCCGAAATCCACTGTTCAAATAATATTTTATCGACGCGCCAAAAATTCAATTTGCATCAATTGGTATCAGAGCATGGCTTACAGATCGTCCCCACGATCTGACGATCCGTCCAGATATTCGCGTCGACATGCATTAAGGGACCATCGCTCGTCCGACAGAAAACGACGAACCAACGACGACTACGACAAGGAGATGGAGCGCATGTTACGTGATTTGCATCACTTGCAAACCACAATCCACTCCGAGTTTCGAGCCCTTGTAGCCAACTTCGAGGCCCTACGCGACACCCAATCAAAGCCGCCACCTGTTGAAGCCGCTACCGCGAAGTTTGACGAAGAAAACCGCCCCGTGGAGGAAGAAATGCTCGCTGTCCAGGAACTTCCAGATCTGAATCCGTCGTCGGAATCGACTCCGTTGCCCCCTCCAACCATCCCGGCACCACCTCAGCCCTCCCAGGTAACTCCCACCACAGCCCCAAGCCTCCCAGTGGCTCCCCTAGCCCCGTCAACCCCTTCCGCGAACCCCCCCTCGCCCCAGCTACGCCTCCGCCCCCCATCTTCCTCTCGCCACCCCTCCCCACGACCCCTGCTCCTCCCCGACAACCTCCTTTCCCCAGCCCTGTACGCCCTCAGCCCCTCAGGCCTCATCACCATGGACCCGCGGCCTCCCTCTCCCTTCCTCCACTTCTCCACAGCCGTCCACCCCACCTCCCCTTTCCCCGGTAACGCCGCCCCGACTCGGCGGTGTCCCCGCACAGCCCACCGCCCCGATCTTGCCCCCCCCCCCCCCCCAACACCCTCACCCTCCGCGCTAAGATTTACGACGCCGCAACACCTCCCGCACCCAGCCTCGACGCCGCGGCAGCCCCCGCGCCTCACCCTCCCCACCAGCGCAGCTCGCGATTCCGCCGCGCCACCCCCGCTCACCCGCACCCCCACCCCTCCCGCTTGCGCCCCCTCTTCCCTGCGCACCGTCCCACGAGCCGCAACCTCCTCCCGGCTGGTCACCAACCCCTGCGATGCCGAGGCTTCCCACCTTGGCGCCGCCGTCGACGAGATTTGAAGGGGTATGAAACCCTAACAAAGGTTCCCATCGAACCCCCTCAATTAAGGGAGGGGATATTTTGGAAAGTTTGCAAAGAAGACCCCCCTGAGAATCCTAATTACAAAAGGGCCGAATTTGGTAGGAAATTATGGGAGATTGAAGGGGTACGAAAATTGCAGAGATGCCCCCCAATTGGAAAAAACTATAAACGTAGCATTGAAGAGGGCTCGAATTGGAGTGCCTGAAGCTATCATTTCAAGATCAAATCTCCAGCGACGCACCTACATCAAGCAATTCGTCGGGAGACGAATTTTTTAAAGCGGCAGAGAGTTGATGTAGCGTGACCCCAAATTATAGGGCCACATTTATTTAATTAGATAATTATCAATTTTATTTACGTTTTTTGGGTCCAATTGAATAATTGAGATCGCCTGTGATCTCAACGTTGATTTCGTAGAATTTAATTATAATTGTTGGTCAATTAAATAATTAGAGTCCAATTAAGTTAGTTAGAGGTCAATTAGGATTAAATTAGTTGTAATTTGATTAGTTACTATTTTTGTAAACCCTCTCTCCTATATAAAGAGAGGGTAGTCCATCAGTTTTAGACAGTGAATTATGAATTGAAATTTGAGTTATCTCAATTTATCTCTCTCCTTCTCCCTTCTCCCTCCACGCGATCTCCCGCGCTTCTTCTTCTCCAAAACCCCTCGTTACCGACGACTTCTTCTTCTCAACCCCTTCTTTTTCTCTTCTCAACCATTCTATTTCTTCTACCAAATATCCACCAAAAAAATATTTATTATTTTAATTCCGACGCCGCGCGATTCTCGTTTGCATCACCCTAGGGCTCTCTTATATAGGAGAAAAGTCCTGGGTTAATTACATAAGAGAGACATACCAAAAATAGAAAACTAACATAATTATCTCAACAACTACCATAATTATCTCAACAACCATTTATGGCCTTAAACAGAGCCCAAGGGCATGGTTTCAGAAGCTTTCCCATCTGATTGAAGAACATGGATTCAAGAGATCCAATGCAGATCACACACTGTTCATCCAGAGGACTACTCGAGGTACAGTTGTCACCATGGTATATGTTGATGACATTTTGCTTACAGGAGATGATGCTAAGGGGATAGAGATGATCAAAGCAGTGCTGGGTTGTCAATTTGTTACAAAGTACCTTGGTACATTACGTTACTTCCTGGGGTTGGAGTTCGCCAGGAATGCACAGGGTCTAGTAATGGCCCAAAGGAAATATATTACAGATATACTTGTTGAGACGGGTATGGTTGGATGCAGACCGTCTACTACTCCTACGGACCCTAGCATGAAATTGTATGATAATGATACAGAAGAAGTTGACAAGAGAAGGTATAGAGAAATGGTGGGGAAGCTTCTTTACATAACTATAACCTGACCTGATATTGCCTTTGCAGTTAGCCGGGTAAGCCAGTTTATGGAACAGCCGAGACAACTACATATGGATGCTATATATATGATACTTAGATACCTTAAATTGTCTCCAGGCACAGGATTGCTGTTCAGAAAGGAAACCAATTTATCTATTTCTACATGTGCAGATGCTGACTATGCAGGATGCCCTAAGGATCGAAAGTCTACCTCAGGGTTTGCTGTGTTTGTGGGTAGCTCTCTAGTTTCTTGGAAAAGCAAGAAACAAACAGTTGTGGCTAGATCCAGTGCAGAATCTGAATATAGGGCTATGGCACAAGCAAGCACGGAAATGATGTGGGTCCGAGCTGTATTAGAAGACTTGCATGTAGATGTACCTCTACCCATGCAGCTACAATGTGATAATCAAGCCGCACTATTCATTGCCAATAATCCTGCCTTTCACGAGAGAACCAAGCATATTGAAGTAGATTGTCACTACACCAGAGACATGATCCAGAAGGGGCTGATTTCTACTTCACATGTTAATTCTGAGGAGCAGACTGTCGACATCTTCACCAAACCGTTACTCAGAGGACCATTCCAGAAGTGTACTTCCAAGCTGAGCATGATCGATATCTATGCTCCATCTTGAGGGGGAGTGTCGAAAGAATTATGTAGTCTGTGTACCGTTTGTCTTTTCTATTATTCTATGTTCTGTCTTATGTAATTTACCCATGGGTTTTCTCTATATAAGAGACCCTAGGGCTCTCAGGAATAAACAATAACGATTATTCTTCCAACACTTAAGAATAGTAGAAAAATGTTCTTTGTTTCTGTAATGAAAATTTGAATAACAGAACCAACTACATGCTTGTTTTTTCGAAGAAAACCACAAGAAAGTACAGAAAAATCATCTATAGCAACTAGATAGAACATGTATCCCTGGTAATCAAGAACATGATTTGGACCTCAAATATCAAAATGCACTGACTCAAAAAAGAACTACTACTTTGACAACTAGGGACACTGGTACGAGAATGCTTCTCAACTCAACAAGCCGCAAATTGATGCTTCTTAACCTAACAAGCCTTGCTCTGAAAGGTGGATTGAGAAAGAATATGCAGGAGGACTCTACACAGCTTCTACAAAGGAAGATGATCGAACTGGAGATACCACATGTATGGAGAAACTGATCCAATGGGAACACAATAGTTGCATGCATATGAAGATTGGACCAGTAAATGGCAACCTCCTTGCTCACGACCACATCCAATCACCATGCTCGTGAATATATCCTGAAATACAAGAGAAGAGGGGTTGAATATGGGATTCAGATCCTTGGTGGTTTGACTAATTGATAATACATTCATAGAAAAATCAGGTGTATGAAGCACATTCTACAAACAAACACCTGAATTGTATCAATTGAATCTCTCCTTGCCTTGTAATAGGAGAATGTATCCCATTCGCAATGACTACAGATCTGCCACCATGAATAGAATTGTAGGAAGTGAATTGTGCTCTTTCTTGAGATGGTGAGATAATTTATAGTCGATACTCCGCTATGAAATTTTTGCCCTGTGGCAACTAGTAAGTACTTGGGCATGTTGAAGGAGTCATGATCTCCCTCAGACGAGAGAGAAGATCGTCTAACTTTTGATCAACAGAAGTGACAGTAGACTCAACCTGTTAAACAACATGGGCATACGTGGGGTGACTATACTTCTGGTAACAAGTGTTCTTAGAATGTCCAGAACGATGACAGTATGTGCACTGCTGACTAGAGCGTCCACCTCCTCTGCCACGAACATTATGTCCTCTGAACTATGTTGAACCTCCTCTACCACTAGATATGATCATTGTAGAGGAGGTCTGAGTAGTGGTTGCAGGAGGCACCGTGAATCTGCTCAATCAGTTCTAGGCCTCCTCAATGGGAGGCATAAACAAACCTGTAAGAATTTGGCTAAGTGTAGCATCATACTATGAATCAAGTGTCGTTAGAAATACACTGAGCATTGTGGCATTCCTGTTAGAAAATCGGAAGCGGAAGCGGAAATGATAAACAGAGCATAATCATAAGAAACATCAACATGGGAACACCGTGATTTTACGTGGAACCCTACTCCTTGAGGAGCGGGATGAAACCACGAGAGAAGTCCTCAACGGGGCATGCTTGTCTATTGATTTTCTCAATGGATACAGGAGGTCTGGGGATACTTATATAGCCTCTCCAGAGCCTCCAAGTCCCACTGTTGGACGATGTGGGACTAAACACTAGATGGGGTAAATGGATCTCCTCCAGGATCCATTTACCCTGCTACAACATAATAGGCGCATACAACTTATACTCCAACACTCCC
The DNA here is from genome assembly GCA_037367405.1 of Ottelia alismoides. Classification (NCBI taxonomy): domain Eukaryota; kingdom Viridiplantae; phylum Streptophyta; class Magnoliopsida; order Alismatales; family Hydrocharitaceae; genus Ottelia; species Ottelia alismoides. The sequence goes on from JAZKJV010001052.1 coordinate 547,366, forward strand.
CCTCAAGCCGGAGCATGTAATGCTCAGCTTGGACAAACATAAAGAGACTCAACTCAACGCTACAGGACACTACGGACAATATCAACCCAACGCGCACATTGCTGCAGTCGAGGACGTTGCTTCTCATGCCGTGCAGGTGAGGAGGACGAGCGGGCTGGAGTGTGAGTCAACTGAAGACTCGGAATCTGACCATCAAGTCTGAAGTGTGCCTGAAGTCTCCTCGTCAGAGAACTGGGTCTCTCCCATCCGGCTCAGAGAATGGTGCACTGCTCTGGTGTACCTATGATACCACATGAAAACCCTTGCCCTCAAGGGAATGGTCCTTTGCTCTGGAGTCCCTATGTCTCACATGAAAACTCTGGCTGAACAACAACAAGAATGATGGGGACCTCGAACTGATGATAAAAACATATGCTCATCTGAAAATGACCGCACACTCGTGTGTGTCTGAAACTGGAGACTCGGAAGACAATCGTCGAGTCTGAAACCGAACTGTAGAGTCTGATCAATTGGCTGGTCTGGAGACTGGTATCTGAATCTAGATCTGGAATACAAGACCTATAACTCTACATATATACTCCCCCTTTCTCCCATACTTGTCGGAAAACAGACAAATCGACAAAGTTGGGAGAAGACAACATAATGGGGAAAACATGAAACTTGCGGCTTTTCATTTTTTTAAGCCGTCATTCCTTTTTTTTGTAAGCCGTCTCAACAATTTTTTTTCGGTTTTTCATCAAACAAAAGTTTCTGCGTACATTTTTTTTTATTTTTTTTTGTACGTGACCTTTTTTTTCGAAATAGTTTTTTTCCCGACCCTCGTGGGCCCAAAGAAGCCTTAGCCCATTTGGGCTTTACAAAATACATCTCCTTTCTTCTCTCTCTCATTTCCCCCTTTTTTTAACGAAACACACTTGGGCCCTAAAAACAAATAACCTCTTTTCCCTTTTTTTTAACCTCGGGTCCACTGATTTTTCTGCCCGTTAGGGTTCCCCAACGTGGGAACCCTATTTTACTCGGACCCGCCGCCCGATGGAGCTCCTGACTGGAAAGGGAGGGCTGGATGCGGAGGAGGACTGCTGCGGCTGCCACCGGATCCGCGCGCCGCCTTGAGAGCTCGGGGACTCCGCCTGAAGGGAAGAAGGGCGGCGATGGGTGCTGGGTTCTTTACGCACGGGGCTTCGCCGCTGCTAGTAGAGATCGAGGGAGCAACGACATGGAATCGCGACGCTGGAGGCCTCCTGAAAACAAATGGAGCGCCGCTTGGAGCGGCTCCGGTGGCTGGCGGCGCCGCCGTGAGGTGATCTGGACGTGCTCGGCGGCTAGATAGCCGCCTGGAGATGCTTCGCGATCGAGAGTTAAGGCTGCACAAGGCCGCTACCTGGAGCGGGTGCGCGACGATCTTGAGGTGATGGGGCTTATCGCCCTGGAGATCTGCATATGAACATGATTGATTGCGAGAACCCCGCGAGCCGTCGGAAGCTGGACCAGAAACAAGATTTAGGGTTCCAGAGATGGAACCCTAGCTTTTCTGAAATTGACAACGATGCTTGTTGCTGGATAGAAATGAGGGTTTCAATAGAAACCCTGGAAGTTGGACAGAACTTGAACAATATAATTATCTTCACCAAATCTTGAAGAACATAAACTCGAAAATCAAATCCCGAACAAATAAGAAAATGAAATCTCCGAGGATCGAACCTGCTCTGATACCATGTTAGAAAATCGAAAGCGGAAGCGGAAACGATAAACAGAGCCTAATCATAAGAAACATCAATATGGGAACACCATGATTTCACGTGGAACCCTACTCCGTGAGGAGCGGGATGAAACCACGGGAGAAGCCTTCAACGGGGCGTGTTTGTCTATTGACTTTCTCAATGGATACATGAGGTCTGGGGCTCCTTATATAGCCTCTCCAGAGCCTCCAAGTCCACCGTTGGATGATGTGGGACTAAACACTAGATGAGGTAAATGGATCTCCTCCAGGATCCATTTACCCTGCTACAACACAATGGTATATGCCATGTGTTGCTCTGTGGAAGGGTTCATATGCATGAAGTTGTGATGATTCTCAGACATCACTCTGAGCTAGAGTAGAAAGCCTGAAGATGGCAACCATTTTGCTTAACTGTGAAAATGTCGTAGCAGCGTTGCAAGATCTTTGACTCATTCCTCGCGTGAGAATATGTGACGACACGGATGTTCCACATTGCCTTCGTAGTGGACTGATGGAGAATATCATTGGCTATCTTTGTAGTGAGGCTACCAAATAGCCAAACACGTGCATACACGTCATCTTGCTTCCAAGAAGCATTTACCTCGGTCTTGTTGGCCGACTCAGGCTGCATCAGAATGTGCTCCTTGTTGCACTCCAAAATGCTTATGAACTGCATGAACCGTGGCTCATATTTGGTCCATCCATTTTGATGATGGGCATTGGGCCTTTGAAAGCCACGTAGGATGATACATCAACCTTGCTTTCTAACATGATGAACAAAGGAGTCTGGGAAGGACATGTTTGGGGTAGTAGATCGATCAGAAATTATATGCACAATCATGTGCGGAACATGTTGTATGTATAGACTCAAAGCACAACAAGTCCCATCAACTTCACAGACGCTCTAGGATAAGCCAATTATATCCCAAAAGACCCAAAATTAGACCACTTTGAGAACTTAGGCACGTGAAGGCACATGCGTGGAGACGCAGTACCACTAGGTGCGGCTAGGATAGGTCGCAAAATGCAACTAGGGTACTTGGCGATGGTGAGAAGCTGCGAGGTTGTGGCTATGCACCATTGGGAACGGTGTGAGGATGCCGTGAGATGCGACAACCATCAACTATGGGGTTGTGTGCATCAGCTATGGGGTAGAAACAATGATGATGATACACGCGATGGTGAGGAGAATGGGGGGTGGCACGTGACAAGATGGATGGCGGTGCCTGACAAAAGGGCAACAACGTTTAAGGGTTAGACGGTGGGGGTAGGGGCGTGTGGGGCTTAGGGCTCTAGTCTAGGACCATAGCTCTAATATCGTGTGGAAGAAAACGAATGAGTTGATTGTTGATGGGTTCATGTGGCTCTTTTTAGAAAGGAAAAACTTTAGTAGGGAAATTACAAGGGATAACATAAGAAATAAATAACAACAATAACAAAGCCTTTTCTCACATTAAGTAGGGTCGGCTACATGTATCCTTTGCCTCCATTCAGATCTATCTTGGTCATTCTCGGGCTTAGATAAAAAAACTAACATAATAAATAAATAATACAAAATATTAGTAAATGTGGCGATAAAGCTTAGTTTGGTTTAGTATTCAAAAGTTGATTGGGTCCAAAATAGGATGTTTTTGCAGTGGAATCTGATTGTAACATACATATTATCGAGGCTTGGTCTGATGGGGCATGACTCCCTACTTTCTGCTAAGCTTTTTTTTACAAAGTCAAGGCTGATGGAGTTTTGAAGATGACGCAGGACCTTGGTTCTATCGATGGCCCCTTGATGTTCAGGGAGCGTTGGAGTCAACAGGTTTGTTAGTTTATGATGAAGAAAACTAACTACGCTCTCTCTAGTCCTCCTGTCTTTGATCATAGTGATTTGCAACATGACTTTAGGTTGTGTTAGAAAATAGAAATATAGAAGCGAAATGATAAACAGAGCATAAAGAACAAAAATGTAAACTTGGCACAAAGATTTTTACGTGGAACCCTACTCCCTAAGGAGCGGGATGAAACCACAGAGCTGATAGTATATTGCTTTTCTCATCTGAATACAGGGGGTGAGGGGTTTCTTATATAGCCCTCACTGAGTCTCCACATCTCACAACTAATAGATGTGGGACTAAACTCATGATGTGGTAAATGGATCTAGGAGTAATCCATTTACCCATCTACAACTCAAGTGACGCATAACTCAATACTCCAACATTCCCCCTCAAGCTGGAGCATGCGATGCTCAGCTTGGACAAACAGAAAAAAATCTCAACTCAGAATTCATGATACTACAGACAATATCAACTCAACGCGCACAACTGTCGGCTACTGTCAGGACGTTACTTCTCATGTCGTGCAGGTGAAGATGGTGAATGGGTTGGAGTGTGAGTCAAACTGAATCTCGTCGGAGAGCATGTGCTCTGTACTACGCTTGTCAGAATCACTACAACTGAAGAATGAGTCTCTATATGGAGAACTCTGGTTGCCACAACATGTGGACAACTGCTCCATCTCTGAAAGGATCGAATAAAGGATGTCGCTAATTATCAATAGGTAGATCTCTGAAGATGGGTCTCTCTAATAGGGACCTCGAAGTGGGTTCTCTCTCATAGGAACCTCGGAAGGATCTCGTACTGGAGTTCACGATCGCTTGAGAATGGAGTCTGAAAGTCTCATCATCGGAGAACTGGGCCTTTCCCATATTGCTCAGAGAATGGTACTCTACTCTGGAGTCCCTATGAAACCGCATGAAAACCCTAGCCAACATGGCATAGGGAATAAAATCTCTACTCTGGAGTCCCTATGGAACACATGAAAACTCTGGCCGAGAAAACAATAATAATGGGGACCACAAACAATGATGGGAAACATGTGCACATCTGAAAAGAAGACCACATACATGCGCGTGTCTGAAATTGAAGACTCGGAACCAGGTCATCGAATCTGAAATAACTATAGAGTCTGGAAATCTGTCTGGCCTCTGGAAAAATATGAATATGAATGGACCTATGACTCTACACAATACTCCCCCTTTCTCCCATACGGGTTGGAATGAAAACATCGACCAAGTTGAGATAAGACAAGATAATGGGAGAAAAACATCACATAAGTCTATAATTTTTTTCGGATTTTCTTCATTATTTTTCTTGGCTATTTCATTCATCACTTTTTAATAGCCGTTACAATTTTTCCATAATAAGTCGTTCATATATATTTTCGGCTTTTTCTTTCTCTTCTTTTTTTTCTTGCATATGATTTTTTATACGCACCTTTTCTAAAAAAAATTACTGCCTCGCCATTTTTTTTAAACCAGCCTTTCATTTTTTAATCTGCAGCTCCCCCTGTCTTTTTTATCCCTTGGGCTCTCAAACAAATAGCCCCTGCAATTTTTTTTAAAAAAGTCGTCCCCCCCTTAGGGTTACCATCGTGGGAACTGTTATACGAAAGGGAGTCTTTGTTATGATGAATAAGAAAACCCTAGGCTCTCTTATATAGGGAGAAGCCTTAAGGGTAAATTACATGGATGTCCAAATAGAAGAATGAAATAGAAACACAATACGTAAACAAATAATAATAATAGAAACTCTCTCTACACTCCCCCTCAAGGTGGAGCATAGATATCGATCATGCTCAGCTTGGATGAACATCTCTGGAAAGGTCCTCTGAGCAATGGCTTGGTGAATACATCGGCCGTCTGATCTCCTGAGCTAACATGGGCCGTGGATATCAATCCTCTCTGGATCAGATCCCTAGTGTAATGACAGTCAACTTCAATGTGTTTGGTCCTCTCATGAAAAGCTGGATTGTTGGCAATGAACAAAGCTGCCTGATTGTCACACTGAAGCGTCATAGGTAGAGATACAGCTACATGTAGATCTTCTAATACAGAGCGAACCCACATCATTTCCGTGCTGGCTTGGGCCATTGCCCTGTATTCGGACTCGGCACTGGATCTTGCCACCACCGTTTGTTTCTTGCTTTTCCAAGAAACCAGAGAGCCTCCAACAAAGACTGCAAACCCTGAGGTTGATTTTCTATCCTTAGGGCATCCTGCATAATCTGCGTCTGCACACGCTGAGATGGATAAGTCTGCACCCTTTCTGAATAGTAGCCCTAATCCAGGAGTAGACTTCAGATACCTCAGTATCATGTGTATAGCATCTATGTGAACCTGTCTGGGCTGCTCCATAAACTGACTCACCCGGCTAACTGCAAATGCAATGTCTGGACGGGTTATAGTAATGTAGAGGAGTTTTCCCACCATCTCTCTATATCTCCTCTTATCCACTTCGTCAGTATCATCATCATATAACTTCATGCTGGGGTCCATGGGGATGCTTGATGGTTTGCACCCATCCATACCAGTCTCAACCAGGAAGTCAGTAATGTACTTCCGTTGTGTCATCACCAAACCATGCGCATTCCTAGCAAATTCCAACCCTAGAAAATATCTTAGGGTTCCAAGATCCTTTGTAACAAACTGACGACCTAGGAATGTCTTCGCCCTTGCTATGCCCTGAACATTATCCCCTGTAACAAGAATATCATCCACATAGACCATTATGACAACCGTACCTGCCGAGGTCTTCTGGACAAACAACGAATGGTCAGCATTGGACCTCTTGAATCCCTGCTGCTCAATTATGTTGGACAATTTCTGGAACCATGCTCGTGGACTCTGTTTAAGTCCATATATAGCCTTGTGAAGTCTACATACCATATGCGTCTCCCCCTCAGCAGTAAACCCGGGTGGCTGCTGCATGTAGACTTCCTCCTGTAAGTCTCCGTACAAAAATGCATTCTTGACATCTAACTGATAAATGCTCCAGTCACGGACCACTGCAACAGACAGGAGGATACGCAGAGTAGAGTGTCTCGCCACTGGAGAGAATGTATCCATGTAATCAACGCCATATGTCTGTGTAAATCCCCGGGCTACTAGACGTGCTTTGTATCTATCCAATGTGCCATCTGCATGGTATTTGACTGTGAAGACCCATTTGCAACTGACAACTGAGGCATCAGGAGGTGCAGGGACCAAAGACCATGTGCCACGGGACTGCAAGGCCCCCATTTCTTCTTCCATCGCCAGTCTCCAGCATTCACTCTTCAAGGCTTCCTGGTATGTCCGTGGTATGTCCACAGAAGATAAGGCAGTAGCAAACCTCTGGAAATCACCTGTGAGTTGGTGGAAGGAAACCTGTGAAGCAAAGGGATAGGATGCACACTGTCGTCTCTGTTTCCGAATAGCAATCGGAACATCCAGATCATCACCTTGGCCCACCTGTAAAGAGTCATCCTGCAAGTGTTCTGATCCTGACCTGTCAGTAGAAACATCATCTGAACATACCTGAGGCTCAGTGATTGGCTGATCTGCTGTCTGAGCGGGACCTGACCGACGCGTATAGTGGATAGGAAATGGTGATATAATTTTCCGAGGAATGGGTGGTGGTGGAGGTGGTGGTGGAGGTGGAGGTGTTGGTAAAGGGACTGACACAGGAGACGAGTCAGGAGTAAGACAGGTAGGTGGTGGTGGAACCAAAATATCATCAGCGGTGGTGGATGGTATCATTCTGTCCCCGGCTGGCGAGAAGAACATGACCGACTCGAAGAAGGTGACATCCGCACTAACGAAGTACCTGTTGGTAGTAGGATCATAACACCGGTATCCCTTCTGGGTCCTGGAATACCCAACAAAGACGCACTTGACTGCTCTTGGAGAGAGCTTGTCAAGTCCAGGAGACAGGCGATGAACAAACGCCACAGCACCAAAGACACGAGGTGGCAGTGAGAAGAGCTCTTTATCAGGAAAGATAAGAGAGATGGGTATCTTCTCTCCAAGGACAGAGGAGGGCATTCGATTGACCAGATAGCATGCAGTAAGAACAGCATCCCCCCAGAAGGAAATAGGAGCACAACTTTGAATCAATAAGGTACGAGTGATGTCCAAGAGATGGCGATGCTTTCTTTCCGCCACACCATTTTGTTGGGATGTATATGCACATGTGGTTTGATGAATAATTCCCTTTGATGATAGAAATTGAGAAAGAGAACGTGTACAAAATTCCAGCGCATTATCCGTCCGAACATATTTGACTGAAGAAGAAAAAACATTCTGCACTTCATTAATCAAATTTTTAATAACATCTCCTGCTTCAGACTTATTCTTCAGTAGAAAAACCCAAGAGACACGAGAAAAATCATCTACGACCACAAGATAGAACCTGTGTCCCTGGTGATCGGGAACACGACTCGGACCCCATATATCTATATGTAACAACTCGAAAGGGGAGCTACTGCTCCGACTCTGACGACCTGGAAAGCTCGACCTGTGATGCTTTCCTAACTGACAGGTTTCACAACGAAACGACGAACTTGGCGAGATCTGAGGCAGAAGATGGCGCATTTTCTGGAGTGGAAGGTGACCAAAACGAAGGTGCCAAATGTAAGGTGAGACTGGACCAGCAGAGTGAGCGGAGATGCCAGCATAAGATTCCCGGACCAACCGATATAGACCGTTCTGCTCAGAGCCACAGCCAATCACCTTGCCCGTGAGTATGTCCTGAAAAATGAGAGAAGACGGGTCAAATATAGCTCGACAATTCAAATCCTTTGTAATCTGACTAATAGACAACAAATTCAGTGAGAATTCAGGAGCATGTAAGACATTCTGTAGCTGCATAGCGGAGGTTAAGAAAACCTCCCCCTGACCAACAAGGGGCGAATAGGAACCATCTGCTATCTGCACTGAGCGACCTGGAGGAATAGCCCTGTAGGCCTGTAATCTACCTTTATCTCGACACAGATGATGTGTAGCTCCTGAATCTATAACCCAGTCAGATATATCATGTGAAGGAATGATCGCTGAAGATCTACCTGAGGAACTGGCAGCGGCGGAAGAACTGGCTGAGGCTGTGGCAGCAATATCAGATGAGCCACCAGATGAATCACCAGAAGACTGTGGCATAATATCACGGAGACGGGCCACGAGTTCGTCAAATCTATGATCCGCAGTAGACGGTAATGGAGACTGTGAATGCTCTGCAACCCGTGCCGATGCTGGGAACCCATGCTTTGAGTAGCATGTCTCCTCTGAGTGTCCAGGTCTGTGACAATATGAGCACGTCTGACTAGGTCGACCGCCTCTTCCCTGAGAGCCACGGCCACGTCCACGGCCACGCCAAGAGGATGGTCCACCTCTCCCACGCGAAGCTGCCATCGCAGATGGGGGTGGAGTAGAAGAGCTGGAGGAAACTGGGATACGGCTGAGCCTCCTGTATACATCCTCCACGGGAGGAATGACTGCATCTGCTAAGATCTGTGACCGTGCTGCGTCATACTCAGGGTCTAGGGCAGCAAGTAAAACACCCACCATGGTGGCGTTCCGGAATGTCTTCTGCTGCTCTGGAGTAGCAGTCAGAGGGATGGTACTGTAGAGCTTCTCAAACATCCCTCTCAGGGATGTGTATAGAGAGTGGAGCGGTCTGCCGGCCTGCTTCATCGTAAAGATGTCATGCTGAAGCTGCAACATCTTTGTCTCATTTCGCACCTGCGAATATGTAGCAGCAAGAATGTCCCACATCACCTTAGCAGTGGGCTGATGGAGGACATCATTAGCTATCTCCATCGTCAGCGTACCCGATAACCAAACCTTTGCATAAGCATCATCGGCCTCCCATGAGGCGTAGATCCCTGTCTTCTCCGCAGGCTCATCCTCGGTAAGAATGTGTTTCTTACCATTTGATTTCATGAGGCTCATGAATTGCATGGCCCATAACTCATAGTTAGACCCGTCCATCTTCACTATCGGCGCCGGACCTTTGAATGCGCCGGTGGAGGGAAAATCGACTTTCGATTCTGACATACTGCTGCCGGAAGAAGACAAAGGGAGAATAGACAATGTGATGAATGTCTACACCCACTGCATCGGATTTGAGTGCGTGTGTAGACTTTACTCACTCAAATCCATAAAGCCGAGGAAGAAAGGTCTAGGGCACGCTTCCAAGGAAGCAAAATAGCCCTTGAACGACCTCGAGAACGACGCCTAAGTGCTGATGAAGTCCACGGAACCCCTACGGCGGCTGATGGAGTTGCCGCTGGGGCTCTAGGTGCGGCAGGGGGTGCCGCTAGATGGCCTGGCTGCGCTGGGGGGTTCCGGCGGTGCCGCAGGAGGGCTGGGGAGGCCGCAGGAGCGGCTGGGAGGGCTGGCGGCGCCGCAGCAGCGGCTGGGAGGGGCTGGCGGTGCCGCAGGGGCGGCTGGCGGCGCCGCTCGGGAGGAGAGAAGGTGTGGGCGGCGGGTGGGGGGTTAGGGAAAGAGCCCTAGGGTGGCTCTGATACCATGTTATACGAAAGGGAGTCTTTGTTATGATGAATAAGAAAACCCTAGGCTCTCTTATATAGGGAGAAGCCTTAAGGGTAAATTACATGGATGTCCAAATAGAAGAATGAAATAGAAACACAATACGTAAACAAATAATAATAATAGAAACTCTCTCTACAGGAACCATTCTTCTCAATAGCATTGTTGTACTAAGGGTTCCCCGATGGGAACCCATCTTGTCCTTGTGTTGCCGCCCCGATGGAAGCAACCGATAGGAAGGAGATGGAGGAGCCCCCGTTGAGAGGACTTCTTTCCCTCAATGCCTGTGTACGGGCATGCGATGGAGGAGGAGTCACGCGATGCTCCCCTGCTGGATGGGAGTTCTGTTGTCGTCGTCGAAGGAGGAGAGTCGCCGCCTGGAGGGTGGGCTGCGCCTAGAGGGTGCACGACAATGGGGGATCTGGCCCTGTTGGAAGCCTGGTGCCTGTGCTGGAAAGGGGATCTCCCGCCGCCGCCGCTTAGGATTCGGATCCTCCTTCGCATGATGCCACATCTTGGACTATGTTGCGTCGCCTGCGCGATGGGTTTCTTCCTTTTTATGTTTTTTTGCTGAGAAGATCGTTGGGATGAATCATGCGACTGGAGATCGATCTTGCGTCGCTGGTGCAGCTGCTGTTGAAGATGGGTTTGAGGGTCCTACTGCCGCATGTAGGGTTAGAGGCTGGAATGTAACTTGGAAGGACTTCGGCGAGCGAAAGCCATCTCGAGCGAGCAGATTTTGCCTGGGACTTCATCAAATGTTTTTAATAGAAACTAGGGCATCAAGCCCTTGCATATGGAACACCTGAAAGGGAAAGATCCCGCTGGGTGTGCGCATGTGATCTCACGAGATCTAGAGCTTTCACCACCTGGAGATCGAGGAAGGTGGCGTTGCCTTGTACGGCATGGAACAGGGAAGAAAGCAGTTGCAACCCTTCTTCTTTCGCATGCCGAAAAAAAACTTTAGAGCCAATTAGGATTTCAAAAGAAACCCTTTAACCTGATCTTGAATAAATCTTGAATACGAATAATCTTCAATCACGAATCGCATAATCTAACAATCGAATCTCGAAGAGAACATAAACAAAGAATATTAAATCCTCGAGAATCGAACCCGCTCTGATACTATGTTAGAAAATAGGAATGATGAAGAGAAATGATAAACAGAGCATAAAGAACAAAAAATGTAAACCTAACACAAAGATTTTTATGTGGAACCCTACTCCCTAAGGAGCGGGATGAAACCACGGGAGAACGCCTCAAAGAGCTGATAGTCTATTGCTTTTCTCGTCTGAATACAGGGGTGAGGGGCTTCTTATATAGCCCTCACCGAGCCTCCACATCTCACAACTAGTAGATGTGGGACTAAACTTATGATGTGGTAAATGGATCCTGGAGTGATCCATTTACCCATCTACAACTCAAGTGACACATAACTCAAATACTCCAACATGTTGATTTGGAGCTCTAAGGTGCTTAGAGTGAAGATTTTTCTCTAGCTGCTAAGGCATGAGAGACTGATGATGAAAGTATGCAGGTCTAAGTCTTCGTTTGGTTGCAGGGTTGGGCAGGGTTGGGTTGGGTACTATTCACAGGGGTACTCCCTCCTCACAGTTTACTATTCACCCAGCCCAACCTAACCTAACCCAACCCTGCCCAACCCTGCAACCAAACGAACCCTTAATATAAGGAGGATTGCCTTTTTTGTGCTTATAGTCTAGAAGAATTGGTACATCTTTTATTTGCTTGACCGAGTGATGAACATGTGATTCATCACTCTAAAAGTTGAAAATAGAGCTTCGTTCCCGAGTAATTAGATGCATTTCGTCATTTATTCTGCATTTTTACCATTCATGCACTCAGAAATAATTTTTGTATTTTAGCATGCATATTTGCATTAAATAAGAAGCTAAATTCCCTTATAAATATCACATGTATAATAGCATATTTTTTCCAATTTTTATTTATTTTTCACTAACTCAGAATTGAATAAAATCAACTCTATAGTTTACATATTACTAACACTAATAAATGAAAAATCGAAAAAAATACTAACTTGTAGAATTGATCAATAAAATCCGAAGCTTAGTTTGAGTCTGAAAACCTTAAAATGTGAATATCTCTCTCATACAGTCTCCTATAGACCTTTATTTACTTTTGAATTAATGTACGTTTCAATTACGTTCAAAAAAAGACTAGATTCAAATGAATTGTAGTTCGTATGTGAATCTTGGGTTTTGGGTCCCTATTGTATATCGTTAGAAAATACATTACGAAAACGTATCAGAAATAAAAGATAAAGAATAGAGAGGAATGCCGGATTTAACGTGGAGCCCTACTCCCTAAGGAGCAGGATGAAACCACGGGAGAACGCCTCAAAGGGTTGATTGTTCATTGAACTTTCTCACTGGATACAAATGGTGTGGGGCTTCTTATATAGCCCTCACTGATTCTCCACATCCCACAAGTGGTAGATGTAGGACTAAACAAGTGGATGTAGTAAATGGATCCTATAATAAATACTCCAACACTCCCCCTCAAGCTGGAGCATGCAATGCTCATCTTGGACAAATAGAAAGAAATTTCAATTCACAATACAATACACTACAGACAATATGAACTCAACGCATACAACTGTTAGCTGTTGTCGAGGACGTTGCTTCTCATGCTATGCAGGTGAGGAGGACGAACATGCTAGACTGTGAGTCAAACAGAATCTCCTCGTCGGAGTGCACGTGCTCTGTATTGCGCTTGTCAGAGTCACTGCAACTGAAAATGAGTCTCAACTTGGAAAACTTTGGCCTGCCACAACATGTGGACAACTACTCCATCTCTGAAAGGGTCGAACTGAAAAGCCTTGGAGTGCAATCCTCGTCGGAGTCTACGGTCGCTAGAGAATGGAGTTTGAAAAAAAGTCTCTTCGTCAGAGAACTCGGTCTCTCCCATCTTGCTCATAGAATGGGATCTCTACTCTGGAGTCCCTATGAAACCACATGAAAACCCTAACCCATATGGCATGAGGAATGTGATCTCTACTCTGAAGTCCCTATGGATCACATGAAAATTTTGGCCGACAAAACAAAAATGATGGGGACCACAAAAACATGATCGCATACATGTGCGACTAAAATTGAAGACTCGGAATCTGATCATCGAGTATGAACTAATGTAGAGAATACTCCCCTTTTCTCTCATACTGGTCGGAATGACAATCATCAACTAAGTTGGGAGAAGATAAGAAAGATGGGGAGAGCAAAAAGAAATAAGCTGTCACATTTTTCTCGGCTTTTCTCAATCAATTTTTTTAAATCGTTTTATCGGTTATTTCATTCCCCTTTTTATAATAGTTTGTCACCCCCTTTTTTTAAAAAAAGCCGTTCACATTTTTTTATATGGTTTTCCTTTTTTTCCTCGTACATTTTTTTACGCAACTTTTTTTTTATCAAAATCTCTCGACCCAAAAGGGGTCCAAATAACTCAGCCACCTCTCGCCCTTTTTTTAACAGCCCATAGTTGGGCCCAAAAGCAAGGAACACCTTCTTCTTCTTCTTTACTTGATTGGGCCCAACAAACAATTTTTTTTTAAATAGAGCAGCCCAGTTGGTCTAGGGTTCCCAACTTGGGAACCCCTCTCGAAGACCGCCACCGTCAGGAGGAAGGGCGCTAGGAGTCGTGGCGTGAAGCGGCTCCTGTCACTGGAGGAGGGTGCCGCTCGAAGATAAGATGCACCGTTGTGAGAAGAGTGGATGGTCTGGAGAGTTGGCAGCTTTGCGCGATGGAGTTGAGGAGGAACGTCGTTCGGCTTGTCGCTTGGAAGAATCGAGGATGACGAACGTTGCTGCCTCTGGGGTGCCGCCACAACTCGCGAGAACTGGAGATGAATGAGAATGTAGGCGGCGCCGCTTAGAGCTTCGCCAACGGGAGGTGTCGCTTGTAAAGTGGCTCCGTGCAACCTAAGGATGCTCGCGAGGATCTGCGCCACCAGGAGATGCTGATGTGAGGAGCTCGTCAGGTGCTTGACAAGCTGCCGCCAAGGAGAGGAGGTGCAACATCACGCCGCCTGGGATGCGCCATTGGAGATCGCATCGCACATGAGGTGCTGCCAACGCTGGAAGGTGTCGTCGATGGGAGGAGATGCCGCCTTGACAGCCTTGAGAGAAGCTCATGCGTCGCTAGGACTTGGTGCAGCATCGAACCCAATAAATCTCGAATTTTTTTTTCATTCGTCGTTGCTTGGATGACCGAGTATTGTGTGGTTCCGATTGGCTGGAAGAGTTGCAATCGGCCATTGGAGATGCTTGATGCCCTGGCCTCTGGAGATGCTGATACGGGGCGGCGAATATGTGTCGAGCGCCTAGAGCGACGAGTTGAAGCCTGGAGGCTAGGGCTGCTTGATGATCTGTCGCCAAGGAGTTGTTGCAGCCTGGAGATCAGGGACAACCTAGATCTGGAGCAAAGCATCTACCGAAGGATGGCGAACATACTCTAGAAAACCCCAAAAATAAATCCGATCGAACATGATGCTTTGCATAATAACAATCTTCCCTTCCATGATGATCTCCGAGATGTGCAGAAATTAGGGTTTCATAAGAAACCCTAAAATCTACTTGAATTTGAACAATATAAACAGATCTTGGAACATAATCAAATAATCGAATCTCGAACAGATTACAAAAATAAATCTTCAAAAATAAATCTGCGAGAATCGAACCCGCTCTGATACCATTTTAGAAAATACATTGCGGAAGCGTATCAGACAGTGTTGTAGAAGACGGTATTCGGTATTCAGTCGAAGGGGTCAATGAATAGAGAATAATCGGTATTCGGGCGACTATTCAGAATTATTTGATTTTTGTATTTTTTTAATATAAAAATTATTTATAATACATATATTCTTATATTTTTATACATATATGGTCATTAGTTAACATGAATCTAAAATAAAAGTACTAATCAATATAATAGATATATAGAATTTGACATTTGTGGCGATACCGTGGTAAAATGTAACCCATAAAAATTGAAAATTGGAAATAAAAAAATAAAAATATGAAAAGTCAAACTCCAGTCGGCTAAATAGTCGGGCCAGTCGGCCGACTATTGACCGACTAGAGGTTTGTTCAGTCGGAGACCCCCCCGCATCGCATAGTCGGATCGACTATTCGGGTTAGTCGGCCGACTATTGCAACACTGGTATTATAAATAAAAGATAAAGAATAGAGAAGAATACGAGATTTAACGTGGAACCCTACTCTCTAAGGAACGGGATGAAACCACGGGAGAATGCCTCAAAGGGTCGATTGTTCATTGAATTTTCTCACTGGATACAGAGGGCGTGGGGCTTCTTATACAGCCCTCACTGAGTCTCCACATCCCACTAGTGGTAGGTGTGTGACTAAACAACTGGATGTGGTAAATGGATCATGCCCATCTACTCAGTGACACATATAATAAATACTCTAACATATATTGTACATATTGACCTAATTTAACCCTATTATTTCATGTATAAAAATAAGTCTTTTTTCTTTTTCATTTATTTAAATGTTTTAATAAAATATGCAATCTAAATAAAAATTGAAGTAAAAATCAACGAAAATAAACCAACTTGAGTCTGTATATATAGTCTATATATATGTCCCCTTTATTTTTATTTTTTTATTTTCTTAATTATTAGAAATCTAAAAACATGGATTTAAGCATAGATTTTTTAAACATGAATTTAAGCAAACATACAGATTTCGTTGGGGCGTTCCCTACTTGCGACGCGTTGCATCGCCCGAATGCAATGAAAAATTGGCAAGGGCCGCTACATCGCAGCCTGGATGTAGTTCAAAATTTGCAAAGGTTCTCGCATGAGGAACGCATGCGGGTAAATAAGCTAGTTCCGCTGCATCACCGCCCGGATGCAGTCCAAAATTTTCAAGGGTTCTCGCATAATGGACGCATGCGAGTAAAGAAGTTAGTCCAAAAGAGATTGCAAAGGAAGTTACGGATTGGTAGTTGGAATATCGGTACTTTAACTGGAAAATTGATGGAAATAGTGGATACAATGGAAAGAAGGAAGATTCATATATTATGTCTGCAAGAGACTAAATGGGTTGGAGAGAAAGCAAGGGAGATCGAGAAGACATGCTTTAAACTTTGGTATTCAGGTAAAGATAAGGGTAGAAACGGTGTTGGAGTGGTTGTTCATAAAGATTTGAAGGATTGTGTGGTTGAGGTGCAAAGATTTGGGGATCGGATTATTTTGCTAAAGTTGATGCTTGAAGAAGATATTCTGAATATCATCTCAGTTTATGCACCACAAATTGGTTTAGATGAAAGGACTAAACAAGCTTTTTGGGAGGATCTAGATAAGATTTTACAAGGAATCCCACAAAGAGAGATGGTTTGCATAGGTGGAGATCTTAATGGACATGTGGGAAAAGATGTTTCAGGGTATGCAAGTGTGCATGGAGGACATGATTTTGGGGATAGAAACGAAGAGGAAAAAGTCATTCTGGATTTTGTAACTGCATATTATCTTTTCATAGCAAACACTCTTTTCAAGAAGAGGGAGGAGCATTTAATTACTTATAAGAGTGGCTCAACTAGAACACAGATAGATTACTTTGCGTTGAGGAGAAGAGATCCGTTGTGTTGCAAAGATTGCAAAGTAATCCCTGGAGAGAGTTTGACAACCCAACATCGCTTGTTAGTCTTGGATTTACAAATAAAAGGGCTGGTAAAGAAAAGGAAGGTTCCTAAGATCACTAGAACTAGGTGGTGGAATCTTCCGCTGAAGCAATCAAGCTTCAGGGAGAAGGTTTTAGAAGACTTATCTTGAGATTGTAGCGGTAGTGCAAACGAGATGTGGGAGGCAGTAGCATCTTGTATCCGAAAGGTAGCCAAAGAGATGCTAGGCGAGTCAAAAGGAGGAGCTCCGGGTCAAAAGGAGGCTTGGTGGTGGAGTGAAGGGGTGCAAAGAGAAGCTAAAAATTAAAAGAGCTTACTTTAAAGTTATGTCTAAGGATGGAACAGATGAAACTGTCACAGACTATAAAATAACGAAGAAGGAAGCAAAGAAGGCTGTAAGCGAAGCTAAGTCAAAAGCTTATGAGGTTTTGTATAAAAATCTCAACTCTAAGGAGGGCCAGAAGGATATATTCAGGTTGGCCAAAGCAAGAGAAAGAAAGACCAAAGACCATTCTCAAGTGAGATGCATTAAGGACGAGGAAGGTCACGTGCTTGTTACTCAGAAGGCTATAGAGACTAGATGGGAGCAGTACTTCCATAAACTTTTCATTGGAGAAGGAAATAGAGAGATCACTTTGGGTGATCTAGCTAGTAGTGAAAGTTACTTGAATCATGCATGCTATAGACGAATACAAAGAAAAGAAGTAGAGGAGGTTTTGAAGGTTATGAGACCTGGGAAAAGTGTTGGACCGGATGACATCCCTGTAGAAGTATGGAAAGTTTTAGGTGAGCGTGGTTTGACTTGGCTTACGAATCTATTCAATGTTATTTGGCGAAGCAAGAAAATGCCTGAAGATTGGAGGAGGAGTATCGTGGTGCCTCTTTATAAGAACAAAGGAGACATTCAAAATTGTTCAAATTACAGAGGTATCAAGCTGATGAGTCACACTATGAAAATTTGGGAACGTGTGATCGAAAGAAGGTTGAGGCAAGTTTTCCAAGTAAAAGAAAACCAATTCGGATTCATGCCAGGTCGCTCAACTATTGAAGCCATCCATTTGCTGAGGAGAACAATGGAGATATATAGAGCTAAAAGGAAGATTCTCCATATGATCTTTATTGATTTGGAGAAGGCTTATGATTCCATCCCACGAGAGATACTGTGGAGAGTTTTGGAGAAGAGACAAGTACCTGTCCTATACATTAATCTCATAAAGGATATGTATGATAGGGCTTTATCTTGTGTAAGGACCCCGACGGGGAAGACTGACTATTTTGATGTCAACATTGGTTTACATCAAGGTTCAGCTTTGAGTCTATTTCTTTTTACTTTGATTATGGACGAGTTGACAAGTCACATTCAGGATGAGTTACCTTGGTGTATGTTATTTGCTGATGATATTGTGTTGATTGACGAGACTAGAGATGGAGTAAATGAGAAGCTTGAGGTTTGGAGACATGCATTGGAGACTAAAGGTTTTCGTATAAGTAGGGCTAAGACGGAATATATGGAATGCACCTTTGATGGAAGCAATGGTGAAAGAATCGAGGTGAAGATTGGTGACGATAACATTCAGAAGAGAGATTCTTTTAGATATCTGGAATCTATTTTGCAACATGATGGGGAAATTGATGGAGATGTTACTACTAGAATAAATGCAGGCTGGTTAAAGTGGAGAGGAGCCTCCGCTGTTCTCTGTGATAAGAAGATTCCTTTAAAAATTAAAGGAAAGTTTTACAAAGCAGCCGTGAGACCTGCTATGCTTTATGGTTCTGAATGTTGGCCTGTGAACCATAGACATGTGCAGAGAATGGCTGTAGCAGAAATGAAAATGCTGAGATGGATGTGTGGACATACACGTAAAGATCGGATTCGGAATGATGCAATCAGAAAGAAAGTTGGTGTAGCTCCGATCGAGGATAAGATGCGAGAAAACCGCTTAAGATGGTTTAGTCCTTTGCAAAGAAGGTCAACTGATGCACCGGTTAGGAGATGCGAGTGTTGGGATGTTGAGCCGGCTAAGAGAGGGCGAGGACGACCCAAGAAGTGTTGGAAAGAGACTATACGAAGGGATCATAGTTTTTTGGATATAAGTCCGAGATTGACCCAAGATAGATCTGAATGGAGGCGAAGAATCCATGTAGCTGACCCTACTTAATTGTGGGAAAAGGCTTTGTTGTTGTTGTTGATTAGAAATCTAAAAAAATAGATTAAGGTGTAAATATCTATTTTATATTTTATTTGATTTTATTTTGATTTTTATTTTAAAATGACAAAAAAATCGCAAAACACAAAAATATGGTATTTTATTTAAAAATACGGTCTCTCCCATGATTTCTCCTTTCATTGAGAAAGGTTTCCACGTAAATTCTTGCATTTTTTTGGTTTGCTTGTTTGTCTTCTTGATTTCTAAAGTAATGGATATTGAGTGAGTATTTACTAGAGCAAGCCCAGATTTGAAATAGAACACAATTTACTGATTGTCCTTACTTAATACACCTTACTGCGGAAATAACATGGTTTTATTAAAACATGCTTAGTATACAAATTAATGATTGTCCTCGCATGACATGATATACCATGCTCTGGAGATAAACAGCCAACAGGAAGAGCACAAAATGATTCGGATTTTTGGCTTATAACAGAAAGGCTGTCTGGCCCCAAGGTACCATAAGCATAACAGATTTTGTCTACCTTTGCTACTGGCAACTACATGAAGCCTTTTAGATGTTAATAATGCTCCTTTAATCCTATCTCACAGTTGTCATTCTTCGCAGTTTTCCATGTGTACAATGATCATCAGAAGTTTGTGTATGTGGTTTTAGACTGTAAAAACTAATGACTAAGCTGCATCTGACTGCCCATTGTCAAAAATTCCAACTTCTAGTTGGTTAGTGCTATATTCAATTACTAAGTTTTTTGGATATTACATGTAGTGCAAGGTCTCATCTTTCCAATTTTATCATGCATTTCAGAGTTCTTCACATCTTAAAATCAGAAACAAGTCAAATGCTTTGTTACCTTTTCTTTTGCACTAATTCTTGAAATAAACCACAGAAAATGTGATTTGAAATAGTCAATTTACTCCTTTGGTACTTTGTACTTGGTACATGTTGCCAATATTATATGGTTCGTACATGTCCAACCATTCCACATTTACTATATGGTTTTACTGCATGTTGTCAAACCATTCCACATTTTCCATATAGTTGAGTTGACGTGAGTATTGCCCAACCAACATCAATATTGATCAATTATAAATGGTCTAGTGATGCTGAAAGATTGTAATAACACAAGAGTTTGTTGATCGATTCAAAATAAATATTAACTCTTCAACTTCCAACTGATGTTCTTTTGAACAAAAGGGGGTTTTTCTTAGTGCTAAGTGTTAGAAAATAAACATGGCTCTGATACCGTGTTTGAAAATATAATGCGGAAGCGAATATCAGAGATAAATAAATAAACATTGGAACACTGGGATTTTAACGTGGAATCCTACTCCCTAAGGAGCGGGATGAAACCACGGGAGGAAGCCTCAAAGGGCTGATTTATGCATTGCACTTTCTCACTTGATACAGGAGGCTTGGGGATTCTTATATAGCCTCTACAGAGCCTCCAAGTCCCACCACTGGTAGATGTGGGACTAAACTCCTGGATGTAGTAAATGGATCTTGGAAGGATCCATTACCCATCTTGCATGATAAACGACACATACTCTAACACTCCCCCTCAAGCTGGAGTATGCAATGCTCAGCTTGGACAAACAGAAAGAAATCTCTCAAACTCACAATACAAGACACAACAGACTATCAACTCAATGCACACAACTGTCGGCTGTTATCGAGGACGTTACTTCTCATGACGTGCAGGTGAGGAGGAATAAACGAACTGGAGTGTGAGTGGAACTGAATCTCCTCATCGAAGAGCATGTGCTCTGTATTGCGCCGGTCAGAGTCATTGCAACTGAAAATGAGTCTCCTCGTTGGAGTACTCTAGCCCACCACATCATGTGGACAACTGATCCATCTTTGAAAGGGCCGAACTGAAAAAGTCGTGGAGACATCCTCGTCGGAGTCCACGGTCGTTGGAGAATGGAGTCGGAAAAAGTCTCCTTTTCGAAGAACTAGGTTTCTCTCATATTGGTTGAGAGAATGGGATCTCTACTCTAGAGTCCATATGAAACCACATGAAAACCCTAGCCCACATGGCATAGGGAATGGGATCTCTACTCTAGAGTCCCTATAGAACACATGAAAACTCCGACCATAAACAAAGATAGGGACCACAAACAATGATGGCAAACATGTGCACATCTAACTGAGGACTCGAAATCTAAACGCCGAGTCTGAAATCTGAAGAAATGTAGAGTCTGAAAATACGGGTGGTCCGGAGAATATGAATCTGACTTGTGACTGTACACAATACTCCCATTTCTCCTGCACTTGAAGGAAATCATTTGCAACGACAAAGTTGGGAGAAGACAAAGAAATTGGGGAAAACATGAATCACATAAGCCATGTCAAAGTTTTTTTAACGGATTTCTCTTCTTTTTTTCAAATCGTTTTTTTTTTCAAATAAGTCATTCATCATTTTTTTACGGCTTTCCTTCTCGTAATTTTTTTGTTTGCATACAGGTTTTTTTTGTACGCGATTTTTTCCTTTTTTGAACAAAAGACTCTCGACCCAAAGGGCCCATGCATAGCCCTCTTCTCCCTTTTTTTTAAATTTTGAAACACGACCCACTAGTCCCTTTCTCCCTCTCGCCTTGCCTTTTTTTCCCTTTTTTATTACAACCTTCGGCCCACTTGGGCACGGGAGTAGCAAACAAAAAAAATTTAAGGCCCTTTCGGGGCTTTATTTAGTATTCCCTGATTGGGAACCCCACGGACGAACAAGTCGCCCCCTATTGGGGTTGCCGCCTGTAGATCGGGGAGGCGGCGGAGGAGCTCCCTATCGAAAAGGCGGTGGTGCCGCCTGCACATGGATGAGGTGCCGCACAGGAGGCGGTGTTGCTATTGTGGCTTGACTTGCGCCGCCTTGGAGAGTCGCCGCACGATGGGGCCGCCGTCGGGAGGAGAAGGCCTTCGATCAGGCGAGTGCGCCACTGTTTAGAAATCGGGAAGGAGAGGAGGTACAACACTGGGATTTCGAGGAGTGGAGGGGGGGGGCTGCTCTCTTGCCCTCTCGCCGGCCCCTAGATGGGGGCCCTGTTGTGTCGTCGCCTCCTAGATCTTCGAACAGGAGAAGCGCCTTTGTGGGAATGGGTTCCGCCAGGGGAAAGGAGGTGCACCCGAAGGGGTGGGTGTCGCCTAGGGTTCCTCCAGGGGAAGGAGGTGCACCCGAAGGTATGGGTGTCACCTAGGGAACCCTTAGGCTTCACGAGGTGCTTCCTGTTGCCGTTGTCTGAAGAAGAGGGTCGGAGGACCTTGGCGGCATGGCGCATGGCAGAGGGTGCACAACGTCATCTGAAGGAGTTGGTCTGGAATCGCAAGATCCTTCAAGAACAACTAGGGTTCCCGAAAACCCCTGGAAAAGAACTTCGAATAGATCTTGGGAAAAAAACCACAACTCTTCACGAATCAACCAAGAACAAAGCATGTTTTGATAATCGAATCTCGAACAAATATCAAACATAAAATCCTTGAGAATCGAACAATACCATGTTAGAAAATATAACGTGGAAGCGAATATCAGAGATAAATAAACATTGAAACACCCGGATTCTAACGTGGAACCCTACTCCCTAAGGAGCGGGATGAAACCATGGGAGAACGTCTCAAAGGGTTGATTTATGCATTGCACTTTCTCACTTGATACAAGAGGTCTGGGGCTTCTTATATAGCCTCTACAGAGCCTCTAAGTCCTGCCACTAGTAGATGTGGGACTGAACTCCTGTATGTGATAAATGGATCTTGGAAGGTGTGGCCTTCGCCGTCATGGCCTGGAGAGGGGAGCTCCTTATCTGGAGCCTCTTCTTCGGCCTGCAGAAGTCCGGTGAGATGCAGGTGATCTGAGACTGACAGTTCCTGAGCCGTCCTTAAGAAGGATGGCAGCACAGCGGTTGGAAGATCATTAGGCTGGAGCAAACAAAAAAAATAAAACCGAATTAGGGTTTCAAAAGAAACCCTAGAACCCTCTCTGAACTTGAACAAATCACGAACATGATCTTCATACAAACATGATCTTCAAGAACAGACAATACTTTAATCGAATCTCGAATAAACAAAAGACATATCTTTCTTCTCGAATAAACAATTGGGATATCACTGAGTATTCTTTTATTCACGTAAAAAACACTCTTTCTTCTTGTGGCCTAGATGAAACATAGAAAGACATTTCCTACGCGCTACATCCATGGGCTGTGGCAGATCATTATTCACTGTATGGAGAATGGAACTAGAGGATTAGTTATGACTATAGTGACAGTTATAACTGTAGCATCTTGGAAGTTTATTTAGCCGCTAGGCCTGCTGCCAGTCCAAACAAAACAGATCCAGAAATCCAACTCCAAATAAAACCTGAGCAATTACACCATCTCAAGAAATTATTCCGACTTCTTTTGAAATATTACTCGTGCTGTTGAGGGTGAAGAGCTTCAAGCTTTAGGTCATCACGATCGTTGTCTGAACAATAGCCTTTGATTCTTTAGGTGCCTGGCTGCTCAATAACTTTCGCGGCCGAGTATGTGGACTAGCAGGCTTCCAAAGTTCTGATTATCAGCATAGCCTTGGATCCTCTTTGCTGATTGGCTCATCTCAATTGCAATGCCACTATACAACCTA
Organism: Ottelia alismoides; assembly: GCA_037367405.1. Lineage (NCBI taxonomy): Eukaryota > Viridiplantae > Streptophyta > Magnoliopsida > Alismatales > Hydrocharitaceae > Ottelia > Ottelia alismoides. Next base: position 570,900 of record JAZKJV010001052.1, read on the forward strand.
GACCAACCCTCTGGTGTTGGAGGATCATTCTCTTTAGAAAAACCCGCATGAGGACGCTCTTTCCTCATGTGGGTGGATTTCTTAGTCTCTTCTTGTGTCTCTCACCACTTGTGGAAGTTGGTGGTGTATGGCACCTCTAGAGAGAAGAGAGACAAACAAACAAAAAAGGTTAAAAGGGGACCGGCTTTAAATCTACCTATGAAACATGGCATGTTACGTGGATCTGCTTATGTTCAAGTTGTCAAGATTAAATGTGGAAATTGTAATATTTTTACCCATTGTATGCGTGATCAAGAGTCAACCAGAAAATGGATCATTTATGAAAATAGTTTCTAGGGATACATGTGAAGACCAGAACAATCTACTTGGGATTGCATACTGATTGTTTTTTTCGCTTTGACATCTTTTTTCATTGACTTTATGAATTGATTTTCTGCCTTTCTATTTCTGTTGCAGGGGGTGATGCGAGCTTTACTTAATACAGTGGTTGTACCATATATCAACTCGCATCTTCACAGTGGATTCCCATTACCAATTTTCCGTGGGTTGACTCCGACAAACGCGAGCATACGCTACTCAGATTCAACTATAAGTGTATGCACTGATGTGGCACTCACGAACTCCACTACAAGCTTCACAGAGGTACTTGTGATATAATGCACCTAATGTTGAGGAGGATTGTAGCGGCCTTCGTGTAAAATCATGACAAGAAAGATAACATGATCTTATAACTGTACAGATCCTGTGTATATATTCTGTGCATTCTTCGGATCGCCATCCCAAGTTGTTCTACCTAAAGAATATTGAATCTCATCACTGTGAATAGTAGTTGGATGGCTACGAGGGTTGGAATGATAAATGTCATGTGATGTCGTATTGTTATATATTATATTTGATCATTTTTTATGGCTAATATCTTTTCGATGTTACCTTGTTTATCTGCTTGTTAAAAAATATTATAACAAAGAAAATGTGGAATCCATACAACTAACTCCAACCCATGACTGTAGGGATGTAGAACTGGAGATAACCCAGAACATACTTTCTGTGACAGCGTAAATGATCTTTAATAATACTATTTCAACATTTTTCTTGACTGCAAATTTTGATGTCGAGCTGTTTGCAAGAAATATTTTGGATGTGTTGTAACACATTGAAACTTTCCATTTGTAGCCACTAGAGGATGCGTTATTTTGGAGCTCAAATACAGTTATTTAGCAGGTCTGACCATGTTCAACTAGAGCATCAGCCACACAACACATCCAACATGCTGAAACAAACACTACTTCTGACATGCAAACCAACAAAACTGTAGGATGTGCATCAGCATGGGTCACTCCAAGGGGACCCTCCAAAATGGTTCACAATGCATACCCAATTTTGTGCTAAAAAAAGGAAAACTAGAACGTGGGTAGTGCAAGTGTATCTGAAAGTTTACAGATAGAACAGTTTCCACAGTTCATAAAGTACTTGGACCTCAGAGTAGAATACATTACAATTGCATTATCACATTTAAATTGCTTAGGCCACATGCATGATGCTGCAATATAGAAAACATATGTCCTCAGATGGAGACCTTGGTCACTTTAAGCTTTCACCGGATATAATCAACGACCAGTTTGGATATCGTAAGCTTCACTGACATCATAGCTATCTATCGATGTATTTGTTATCAGATCCACCCTTTCTTGGTTGGGCGATAACCATGGATGCACTGCAATCCCCTCCATCCCCTCGAGCTCCATAACAATGTCCCTCATTGTAGGACGATCTTTTCCTTTTATACTCAAGCATCGCAGCGCCAGTTTCGCAACTGATTGGATTTGACTTGTGATCCCATCCTGAACAATCTCAGCATCCAATATATCAAGCAACCTGTTCTCGTTCATGCATGAGATGAAACTGAATGCAAGGCTCCTCTCTGCTTCTGGACCATTGAAGTTAAATGGGGTCTTTCTCGTCAAGAGCTCCACGAGCACGACTCCGAAGCTGTAGACGTCGCTTTTGTCAGTTAATTGGCTTGTTTGTAGATACTCTGGATCCAGGTAACCGTAGGTTCCTTGCACCAAGGTTGTGAACTGAGATTTATCTTTGGGAGCTAAAGTTGAAGTTCCAAAATCAGAAACCTTGGCTGTGTATGTCTCATCCAATAGTATGTTGGAAGACTTGACATCGCCGTGGAGTATCGGTGGCGAAGCGTCTGCATGCAAGTATTTCAAGGCTTGAGCAGCTTCTGTTGCTATCTTCAAACGATTTCCAAAGGGAATCGGCATGACGCGTCCCACTCTATTGTGAAGATAATTGAAGAGTGTGCCATTTGAAATGTATTCATATATCAACATCGGAACCTCTACCTCCAAACAACAACCCAAGAGCTTCACAATGTTCTTGTGATTGATCTGTGAGATGATGAACATCTCATTTGCAAATTCTCTGCTCTTCTTCTCATCTATGATTGATGATTTCTTTACCGCTATCATCGTTCCATCTGCTACTGCTCCTCCATAGACTATTCCGAAACCACCGCGACCGATTATGTGATCCTTATGAAAATTATTTGTCGCTCGTTTTAGCTCATCGATGGTGAATATCTTGAATGTGCTTCTATGATGAGATAACAGACTTTGTTGCAGGAAAGTTCCGCCATTTTGTTGAAAGAACATGTCTCTTAATTTCTTGAGCTTTCTTTTCTGCATTCCCAGATAAATAACAGAGATAACGATAAATAACGAGAAAAGACCGCTCCCGATTCCTGCACAAAACAAGGAAGATAACAGAGTAACAGTTGTTTATTAATGGATGAAAGGAAATCGCGATATATATCACGAAAAGGCTAGTCGTAATTCCTTCAAAACAATAAACTCTAACAAATGTCTAATAATGGAAATTCAGATCGCAGAATGTATGTTAACATTAGAAGAACAGTAGAGTAACAGAATGTATGTTATCACATAATACTAACAATTAATCTTCTATTTTAAACAAAGTAAGATTTCTCTTCTCAAAATATTTACAAAAACTAGTTGAATTTAATGATAGTCTAATTAAACCATGGAATGAAATCTTCACCCCAAGGTTGTTGGCTGACAATTTTGTGCATGTAGAAAACAAAGTAAACAAACCAAAGATGGAACACAGGTAAATTGATTGGAAATCCTTTTTTTTTATGAGGGATTGTGTGAGGGGACACCCTGACACTCAAAGGAGTTAAGGTTGCACTCGTTTTCTTTATGTTAGAAAAATGAGGGAACTAAATACATACATAATCCCACAAGATTAAACGGATTCTCAACTACGATCCATTACCTTATATAACAACAATGAGACATGTCCAATATGCCCAAATTTTTATCAAGATTGTTTGTGGAAAGCATCTTAATTGAGACATCATCAACTTATTCCTCGATTTTATGTATGCTATCATACGCTCTTTTGAGTTAATCTTCTCTCCGATAAAGTTATTATCGATTCCAACAGTTTTTTCTATTATTCAATATTGGATTTTTAGACTAATTTATCGCATTCCCAAGTTCTTTCTATTATTCAATATTGGATTTTTAGACGAATTTATCACATTTCTAGTTGTCATTTATTGTAGAAATGATTTTGAGCCGCAACTTATTTATAACCCTCCTAGCAACAACTCTATACTGAACTTCAGCATTATGCATTACCTCTTGTCTCCTATTTTGATGTTATGATGTACTTCTTACTGTACAGAGTTTTGGCATTACACAACTAGGTTGCATCTTATGCCTTGTAATGGCAAGATTGCCACCTAGATTTATGCATGCAATATTTGATGGTTGATCTCTTAGTCAATGCATCCTTTTGAATTTGCACCAATGTATCACATGCTTCTTCTTTATGTAACACATGATACTTTCCACAACCTTTAAAAGCACATTAGTTTTTATGCATAAACTAGATTACTACTTGATATAATAGGTGATGGTGGGTCTCATTACAAATAAATAAACAAACTTTCCCACAAATCTCTAGTAATAATCACCGTAGTCTTCACTAAGGGCCTGTTCGTTTGGAGAATAGGCCCCGGAATAAGGGGCCTATTCTCCTTTCGATATGGATTTCTATGGTACGATTATTCCTCCTCATTCCATCTTATTTCACTCTTATTCCTATCTTTATCCCATCTTACCTACCTTTATTTCACCTTATTCTCCTTATTATTATCCTCCAGCCGAACAAAGAATATACCCTTATTCTACTTATTTCCCATCCTTATTCCTGCTTATTCCCGAACCGAACGGGCCCTAAGTTATTTTTCATCCTCAATGTTCACCTTATGACTTGTCTCAACGGGAGTGGTGACAAATTATTTTTACAACTTTCAGGTTTCCTTCAAAGTATTTTAAGTCCAAGGCCCTTCAGGTCAATGTGGATACAATTTCTTTTTTTATCATGTAATCTCCTCGATCTTCACCATCTCTTATGAAAATTATATCGTCAATATAGACAAGAAGAAAAGAAGAAGATAATTTTTTATACTCCTTTTCGTAATAGAGTACAATCCTCATTTCCATCATAATATCCTTGTTTAAACATTACTACTACAAGCCTATATCATGATTTAAGAGATTACTTTAGTCCATGTAATGCCGTTTTTAGTTTGTAGCATTTCATCATCTTTTCTTACCAAGGTAGTATATGGATGCCCACTTATTCTTAGATACCCCAATCTAAGAAGGAACTCTTTACATTTTTTTTTGATGAAAGGAACTCTTTACATATATTTAAAGAAGTGTCAAATCTCCAATACCTCTAAAGAGCAACATGGATCATTTTCATTTTCCACAAGATAAATTTTTTCCAAATAGTCAATCATATACTTATATTAAAATCATTTGCAACCATTCTAACTATGTACCTCTCAACTTTTCATAAAAGATATTTTATGGGTTGTTGTAATTAGATGACATTAATCACCAAGTAGTACTAATTTGAATATTAAAAATTTCAAGTTGAAGCTTGGTTAACTCAGTGAGAGAAAGATGATATCATATTTCTTAGCTCTAATATTTTGTTGGACTCATATATGAGTTCCTCCTAAGCATTGTTGAGTGAGTTATCCTCCTTGTGGAATCTAACCTTCATATAGGACATTAGTAGTCTTAGTTGGAAAGGAAAAATCAAGTTCTAATTGGAGAAGGAAATTAATTAATTATCTTTTGAAAGAGCACTCTTATCCTAATCATGTGGGAATTAGGACTTCAAGCTTTGTTATTCTCTCATCTCCATTAACTATAAATAGAGGGTATAGGGTGCATACCAATACACCCCAACACAAGTTCTCATAGCAGAAGAAAGAAATCAAATAAAGAGGGAGATCGAAGAAGGTCCATGGCTGCAACAAAATTTGGAGGGAGCGGTCTTTGGAGTTGTTCTTCTCCAACATTCCTCCCTGCAGTTTGGTAGCACATTTATCGACTTAGTGATATTTCTTCTCTCTACTATTCTCCATTATTTTGTGGTTTGAAGCATTGTATAAATGGTCGTCTTTGTGTAAGCCTTTCATGTGAGATTGATTTGATTATAATTCTTGATTTTGGATTGTGAAAAACTATATGGTTTTTTCTTTTACATTGAGGGTTTTTATGTTGAAAATTCTATATGTATCTATAGTTAATTATTTTGTTCTTAGAATTTTTATCAGTGGTTGTAGTCGATATTTTGTGTAGGATCTGCTTATCAACTTTAGTATTTTTATGTGATTCAAAATATAAACTAATCCATCCCCAACAACTGTAATCATAGCATGGTTGATAACAATTACATCACCAATAGATGATCAATCTGAATGAGACAAACTATAATTTATGGAAAAATAAGATGAAAACTTGTTGTTTACGAAGTTGATGCATCTTCCAGATTTTGCTGCTCAAAAGTCTGAATCCAAGAGCAATGAGGAATGAGAGTTTGAGCATGAGAAGGTATGCAGAGTTATTTGATAGTTTGTGGATAAGAATGTGTACAATCACGTTCAAAAAAAGGTTCATGCACGTAAGCTTTGGTCGAAATCTGGAGAACTAGTACGCCTCAAAACTAGAAATCACAAGTCATTCCAACACAGGTTATTAATATTGTTGAAATGAAAGGATGGTACTTCTATTCATGACCATCTAAATGAATTTCAATGAATTATCAGATAATTATCTAGCATAGGAGCAACTTTTGAAGATGAAGTTCTAGACCTCCTACTAGTTGCTACTCTTCTAAATAGTTGGGAAACATTTTGAATCTCTCTCACAAACTCTATGCTTAATGGAGTTATTTCCTTGAAGATGGTGAAGACCGGTGCTCCGAACAAAGAGATGACAAGAAAATCTCATGGTTGTTCACAGCAATCGAAGACTTTGGTTATGGAAAATAAGGCAAGAACTAAATTTGGGAATGCTTAAGGAAGAGATCAACGAAGAAGCAAGTCGAGATCCAAAAATAAAGATTTGGAGTTTCATTATAGCTGGAAAAAATAATATATCAAGAAATGTTGCTACTAACTTAAAGAGTGACAAGGGAGAGGAAGCAAGAAAAGAACAACAAGGATGAAAATGTTGTTGGTGTCACTATTAAGCATGATTCTCATTGTATGAATGTTGTTAGAGAGGATGCATGTTGGATAGTTGATAGTGGTTTAGCCGTACATGGAACCTCCAACTGAGAGTTATTCACATCTTATACTTCAGTGATTTAGCATTTCATGCCGAAGAGTCGAGATAATCGATCAATCATTTACACATCATCGATCACCTCTGATGGATTACTCTCCATTTATAATAGATTATTATTTGAATTGCAATGTTTCTATTTCTGCTTGATCAATTTAGATCATTGATTATCTTTTTATTCTGATCAGCCACCTAAATCCTCATGATCAATCATTTGATTTTGATTGGTTATTCTTTGTATCTTGATCGATCGCATTCTATTTTAGGAAGATTTTGGAGGTTTATTTCTTATATTTTTTCCAATGACCATATTTCTTGGAACCATATAAATAACCCCATACCTCATTCTACAATATACACCAAGAGCAACAAGCTCTCTAATCTCTACTTTCCACTCTATACTTTGAGAGAAAGATCAAAGAGCTATTTTCTATTGTTTCTTCATTTCCATAGCTCTGGTTCTCTGTGTTTGATTCTTACGAGCACTCTCCTTGCATTGTAAGATTGTTTTAGTTTTTCCTCTTATTATTCATTGCATATTTACTTTTATATTGAGGTTATTAGGTTTGTTAACTTGTAAACGGTTTTGAGTGGTCCATGTAAACAACTCCTGTTGTAAACGGTGGAGTTGACCACGTAATCAACTCAGGTTGTAAAAGATTCGGTTGCCCAAGTAAGCAACTCGATTTAGTGGTAAGACCAATGTGGGTCAGGTTGAAAGCCCGAGTTGGTGACTCAGGTCATGATTTTTACACAGAAGGGTTTTCATATTAAATATATGTGCACTTGTGGTTTGCGTGTTTACATTGTGATTGAAAGTGCTACACAATGTTGTGCTTGCTTAAGTTTATTAGCAGCGATCCAAGTCATACTACACAATCCACCTGCACCCATCATCCGGTATTCTTATGGGACAGGAAAACCACCAGCTTTGAGCATCATTTCCCATGTGATCAACCTATCTCCACATGCTACCTTAGATAGAGATATACTTGATAAAGTTTGGTATAAAAAGATGTTTCCTTTGCGCACTTGTGTGTGTCTGCTAGCCGAGCTTCTACGTATATTCCAGCAGATGAGAGATCAAAGTTGGAATCAAAGACAAGAAAATGTGTCTTTGTGATACATGGACATGATGAGTTTGACCATAAGTAATATGATCGTGTAGAAGAAGCTTGTGATAAGAAGGATCTATCTTTACTGAAGATAAAAACATAAAATATATTCAAAAGTGATCCAAAAAAACCATATAGGATAGCTACAAACAAATTGATAAAGATCCTGCTCATTCACATTATTTACTAGATGCAGTTATAGATGAAGTTCATGATAATGCTCCTGACCTTCAAGAAGATGATGTTGACATGACATATGTTCCTACTGGTAATCAAGATGGAGGCTATTCTTCTAATGTAGATCCACCCTGCAGATCCCTCATCAAGATACTCTACATATGATTATGTTCTCTTGACGAGCAATGGCAAACCAGAATAGTACAAAGAGACTATGAAGGGTATACAGAAAGACAAGGGGATCAAAACCATGCAAGACATGATGAAGTCTTTACATGGCAACCATACCTTCGAGCGTGGGAAGTTGCCTAAGGGGAAAATAATGTTGAAAAATAAATGGGTCAATTCTCAGTTTAACAACTAATCAAGACCTAGGGATTGAGCAGATGGATGTAAAGACCTCCTTCCTCCATGGTGATATTAAGGAGGAAATCTACATGGCACAATCAGACGGATTTATAGTTGAATAAAAAGAAGGCTATGTTTACGTATTGAGTAAAAGCATGTATATACTAAAGTATACTCCTATACATGGATATAAGAAATTTCAGACGTCTATAGGGAATTATGGCTACATAAAGGCTACTTCAGATTATTTTGTCTTCATCAAGAAATTCTTAGGTGATGATTTTGTCATTTCATTGATTTATGTTGAAGACATGCTCATTATTAGTAGTAATACATCGAGAACTTCATATCTGAAGGATGAATTGAGCAAGTACTGCTATGAAAGACAGGATATGGAATCGAAATTTGGGTATGAAATTGCTTGTGATAAAAAGTCAAAGAGACTTTGATTATCTCAAGAGAAGTATATTGACAAAGTACTTCAAAGATTTAACATGGGTAAAGCCAAGCCCGTGAATATCTCTTTTGGAGCACACTTCAAGTTGAGCACCCAGCATAGACCATGAACAGAATATCAAAAGAAGGATATGGATATGATTCCTAATGCCTCAGTCATAGGTATTATGCTATACGTTATGCTATGTACAAAACTTGATATTTCTCATTCGATTACAATTATCAACAGAGTCATCTCAAATCCAAGAAAAGAGTATTATGATGTAGTTAAATGGATCAGGAAATATTTCCATGAAACTAGCAACACTTGTCTTTGTTTTAGAGCAAAAAAGGTATTCTGGTTGGGCTACACAAACTCTGATATAACAGGTGATGTTGATGGTAGAAAATCAATATCCAGTTACTTGATGACACATGCAGGTGTTGGTGTTTCATGGCAATCAAGGCTACCAAAGTGTGCATCATTATTTACTACATATGAATAATTCATTACCGCTCCATAAGCCAGTAAAGAACTCTTGTGGATGGAGAAGTTCATACAAGAACTTAACTTTGTTCAAGACAAGTACATCCCTTATTATGACATTTAAAGAGTAATTGTATTGCTAGAACTCTACTTTTCATGCAAGGTCAAAGCACATAGATGTCAGATATCATTAGATATGTGATGAATTAGAATCGATGTAGCTTATACTTAAGATCCATACCAAAGACAAACATATTTATATGATGAAAAATACTTTGCAGCTTGGGAAGTTTGAAAGATGTTGTTCCGTCATAGATTTGTAGTTGTGACACTAGGATCCGAACTCCTCGAATCCAAAATTGAATCTAACCCGATTAATGGTCAGCATGACCAATTAATATTCAATTAATAGTATGTAACCCATATCAATCCATAGATTGCAGAACGAATCTTGTTCGAATGTAATCGATCAAAAATCAACTGCATCATAAATCATGTCACCGAGAAAAAGCCACGATGCGGTCTAAATCGGAAAATAAACTGAGACCACCATAAAATTCGATTCAACAAAACAAGGTCAACATAATCAATCATTCGTCAATCAGAGGTTGTTTGGCCATTCAAATCACAAAAATTAATCGCAAATTAAAACTTTATTTTATCTTTTTTTAATCCATCTTAGATTAGAAGTATATGAATATTATACTCATTTATATCGTCATTCAGAGATGGTAAAAATGAGCTATTATTAATTAGAATCAGAGATTTAGGGTGCCAATACGAATGACTTTTATATTTCAAATAAGTTGGAGATAAGGATTTAAAAAAACATTACAATTTCCAACCGTCAAAACATGTTCTTCCTTCCCTCCACGTGTCAAGATCTAAATCCCCCCTCTTTTCCCTTATTTATAGCACCCAAGTTCACTCTCCCTTTCTCCATATTTTCCCCCAAAAATCCTCCCATTTCTCTATCGAAGGAGCCCTAGCCCCTTCCTTTCATTGATGCTACTGCAGCTTCTGTTGGAGCCAATGCCAAGCAGCTATAGTTGTTGCCTTCATCGGCATCCGTTGCTGCTCCTTTATGTTGCTACCTTCAGCAGCAGAAAGTGATGTTGTTGTCGACCTTGCAGCTGCTCCCTGCTACTGCACAACTACTGCCTAAGCAGTTGGGATGTAGCGGTTGCTACTCTCAAGCAGTTAATCAGCCTAATGTTGGTTCATGCAACAACCATTTGCTACATATTTTGCATCTAGAGTTGTTGCCATCTTCATCCAAGCTTGAAAATTTAATAGGAACATCCAAGGTACAATCCCCTCTCCTCTTGTTGTCTTCCATGCATGTTATAAATCAGTTTCAAAATCCATTAATTTGCTTGTAAAATTAGATGAAAAAGTACAGTATATATAGAATTGATCATACATTTGGATCAATTAAATAGTTCTGGTCATGGGTTTAAGAAAGATGTAAATTGGGGGTAATTGCATACAATTGATCTAAATATTCAGACCAATAAATGCTCCAGATTTCGTATATGAATGATGAAAAAATGGAGGTGTTTTCGCATGTACTTGATTTTAAACCTATGATTGTTCCAATTTGCATGCTTGAAAGATAAATATTTGGGGTAAATTGGCATGAATTAGACCTAAAATCAGACCACTGCTTATGCATTGATTTCATGTTAAAATGTAAAATATTTGAGGGTGTTTCTATGAAATTTGACCTAACTTCAGACCAAAATAGCTAAAGATTTCATGATAAAAAGAGAGAGATAATTGGGGGTATATTACATGTAATTGACTCTAAAATCAGATCATCAATTTATACTCCAGATTTTGTGATTAAAAAGAGAAAAGAGATGGATGTTAACTAATTTTTCAGACTATTAATTTATACTCCAGATTTCATGATTTAAAAAGATAAAAGTGATGCATGTTTAACCAAATTTCATATAATTAATTTATACTCCAAATTTCATGATTAGAAAGAGAAAAGAGTTGAATGTTTTGACCTAATTTCAGACCAAATCAATAGCTTCATAATTTATGATTTTTAAAAAATGGTATCTTGGTTCATGGTACTACAATACTATTGGGACCTATTACTTACATTAGGTTAATCCATAAAATGACAAAAATATAATTGTGGTATAGAATATCACATACATGCCTTCTATCATCAGTATCTTGTTAGCAGTAATCCATCAATCTCAATTATGGCTCGAATTCTTCTTGTGTAACATTATGGGACTGCACATTACTTATGTAGTTACTGGAAGACCTATGTGATGCCATTGTTGCATAATGGTTATTTAAAGACATATTTGTATGTCTCCCTAAACATATTATTAAAATCATTGTATAATTTACCTGAAAATTTATATGTTAATGCCCACTAATCTCTATCTATTAGAATTGGCTTATTATCAACTCACTACTTGGGTGTGGAAACTCTTATCCATCATCTATTATAGTGGTTATGACATCAATGTGTTTCATACTTGTGAATCATAATTTATAGGTATTTGTGCCAGTCAAGGTGACCCTTACACCTGATTGTGTAAGGGTATGGTGACCCTCAGTTGGGTGAGAGATAGGAAGCCCAGTTAGGGTAGTGACCACCTAGTGCGCAGGTTTAGGATCCTAGTCTTTTTCTCTATTTTTTACGAGCTCGTAGTTTTTCGCCTCTTTAGGATCCATGAGTTTCTTTTTGACCAATTCCGTTGACCCATGTTCTGTAGGGTTCCTAGTAGGAGGACCCTTAATTTTTTATAAGCTCATTTTGCTCATACCGGTCAGGCCAGACTGGAGTGGCTCATACTGGAGAGTCTCTTCCACTCGTCTCAGGGGCATACTTTTGGAGTGTGCCTATCCTTCTCCTAGATCATTCTTTCACTGGGAAGATAAGATGGAAAGGTCACCAGTACGTCCTTATGAGGGAAAGGATCGTGTTATAGAAATCATCTATATTAGGATAAGAGCTACTACTACAGATGTTAGGTGAAGTTAGTAGACGTAAAATCATCTATATAAGATATATTACTACGGTTGTTAGGTGAAGCTATTAGACATGTTGGTAACTTAGTTAATACATTACACTCCGCCGCATACCTATGAAGGCACCCCAACCTTAAGGCATTCTTCCTACCTTAGAGTCATGATGTGAGGTCACACCCGGACCAAGACCACAGACTATCCACCAACCTTGAGAAATTTAACAAGAAAAGAATCAGATTATAAGACACATCATCTACACTTACTAAGATCCATTAACATGACTTATAAATAATAAAATGATGATAGCCTAAATATAGATCTTATAAATAAATGAAAGTATTAAGTATGAATAGTTGAGGTGGTGAGTAAACAATGGGATTTATATAGAAAACAACATGAAAACCAATTTCCATGCAAGTAGCTTGTTTAACACCTATCTACTTGCTTTCTTTTAAAACACTGAAATACTTGTTATTTTTAATAAATTAAATTATACTCGATCTTTGTTGGGATTCTTTTCTTCCTAACATGGATGGCAAGTAAAGTACATGCATCACAATAGTCTGACCGTCGGACTTCTAGCTTGTAAGGTTCATACATTTTGGTGGTACACATATTATAACTTTTGTACATGATATTGTAAATGCTTATTTCTCTTTTATGTTATATTTTGAGATACATGTACAAAATGTTAGTTCTTTTAATACATGTAATATTTTACAGAAATTAATGCAAATATCTCTTGGTGACACTTGTTGTTCTGTAGTTGATTACTAAATTGTGAATGCCATTCAAACATGAAAAATTTCCCCTCATTTGTTGTAACCTAATGCGATCAATAGCAAATGTGGTATTGTGAATTGTATGTAAACAAGTAAGTCAAATCTTTGATGTCAAATTTATGGTATCAGAGCAGTGGTACCCGCTCATGCATTCGAAGTATTATCATTCAGGTCGCATTAAGTTCTCGGATAGAAACAGTCCTCTGACTTGTCGTGAGTCTGAGAAGGGAAAGAATGACATTCCAATTCAACAACCACATGTGTCATCTTTTTACAATAAATTTTCATATCTTATACCAAGAAGAGAAAATCATGGTTGATAATATCCGCGAACATCAATTTTTATGACTAATGATGTTGGTTCTCATGCAGAGCCATGGCATCTAGAGCTGGCGAGGGGATGGTGGATCATTTAGAGTGCATCCTGACAGCCCTCACCGACCTCCAGCAGCAGTTGACTACTATGATAGGTCAGCTAGACCAGATCTTGGCCCAACAGACGTAGATTGCAGATAGGCAGATTGACATCGGGATGAGGTTCGAAAAGCTGTCTGGTTTAACCTACCATCCATCTCAAGATGGAATACGACATGAGCAGCCCTAGCATGTACATGTTTAGCATCCTTAGTTTGATGACTTACAAGAGGAGATACCAATACATGGAGCAGAGGATGGAAATCATGACAGGGAGCAGGACCTTGAACCTTTTGCAGACGAGAGTGTGCCGGACCACTCTGTCATTCATAGGCATCATCAATTTCCACTTCATACCGACGAGCCAATGTTCCCGAGTTCGAGGGCACCAGGACACCAGATGAGGTCGATCGGTAGTTGAAGATAGTGATGAAGGTACTCTAGATGATTCAAGCATCACGAGATATGTGGATATCTTTTGAGAAGTATTCAATGATAGAGTTCATCGAGAGATGGTGGGAGGTGACAATTTACAAGATGGGACGCAAGCCCACATGAGATGATTTCGAGATGAGCTTTATATCCCACTTCTTCTCTGGGTAGTGGAAGGAGTCCCAATGTCGATTATTTACAGAACTCGGCATGGATGGATGGCAGCTAGACAATACTTTGTGTGTTACACCGAGCTATATTGCCACACACCAGCGACAATTGCATTCTCTGAGGAGAATTTGAAGAAATTCATCAGAGGGATAAGGAAGAGGTGCGGTAAAAGTTGGTCGGACTACGACTCACATCTATCTCCGAGGCTACTGACGTAGCAGAGAAGTTTGAGGACATCAGAGAGACATTTTGGAAGTTCATCTAGAGCGGTACACACACCGCAGTGGTCATCCAGACCGATTCGACGACCGTTTCAGCAACATAGATCAGCTATGCCATTTCACCCTCCAGGTTCAGCATTCTCTAGTTGCGCTCACTCATCTCTAGTGACTACTTTAGTATGAGCACTTGTCGGACATGGAATCATTTCAGCACAACCATCTGGGCCGCAGAGAGTGAAGAGACCCACAACAAGATTGACTCGAAGCACAGACATTACCACTCCACCTACCCAGTCAGTCCAATGTTACTTATGCAACCAGTAGGGTCATTACTGGTATTATTTCCCTGAAGCCTCTGTTACGCCTTGACCACAGCCACATGCACAACATACTACTTCAGGAGGCCGTCGAGAAAGACATAGAGTGTGGTTGATTCGAATAATGTACCGGCCAAGCATGGTCAGTTACATGCAGTAACTCAGGAGCATGCACGATCAATGATTATGGTGGTGGAAGGTATGGTCTCAATTCTAATTCAACCTTTCCATGTTTTATTTGATTCTGGAGCGACTCATTCCTTCATTGCTTCGAGATTACTAGCTTCAATAGGTAGAGTTGTAGAGGCCATATTGCCTTCATATCACATTCATGGGCCAGGTGGCCAGTTATTCCTCATTAGACTGATAGTAAGAGGTTTGTCAATATTGATTGGTGGACACGAGATGATTACAGATTGTTTATTATTACAGCTTGATGAGTTTGACCTGATTTTGAGCATGGATTGGTTGTCAGGTCATCATGCCTTGGTTGATTGTTTTAGGAAGACAATTGTCTTCAGGTATCCAGACTTACACAAGTTTACTTTTGAGGGTATCATGCATGACTCCAAAATGGAGTGGACTTGTTGATCAAGGATGTAACACATTCCTAGCTTTTGTTCGAGAGACATCTGATGGAGAGCTGATGACCCAGGACATCAGAGTAGTATCAGACTACCTAGATTTATTTTCTGATGATTTACCCAGGTTACCTCATGAGAGAGAGAGATTGAGTTCGAGATCACTTACCGCAAGATACACAGCTGATCTCGATGGCTCCCTATCGCATGGCACCAGCTGAGTTGAGAGTGTTGAATGTGTAGTTACAGGAGTTAATTGACTTGGGTTTTGTGAGGATGAGCACTTCGCATTGGGGTGCTCCCATTCTTTTTATCATGAAGAAGGATTCATTGATGACATTATGCATTGATTACCAACAACTGAACAAGAGAACGATGAAGATCGTTATCTTCTGCCACACATTGATGACTTATTTGATCAGCTAAAAGGATCTTTGGTGTTTTCAAGATCGATATTCGATCTGGCTACCATCAGAGAGATTATTGCCATGTGGGGAAGGTGGTCTATCGAGTAGCCCTTCATCCACACCTCTCAGCCATTCACAATGTCCTCTGCATATCTGATGAATCTCGTATTCATCATGTTAAAATTGACATATTAAAACTCCTAGCGTAATTAATTCAATAAAAATCACCGATAAATCACTACTTTTATCATGTACTATATTGTATATAAATTGTGTATATTTGCCTATATTCTGTATATATTTATTGTATTTAATTACACCCTTTTTCCTTGTTTTTAGTCATCATTAAAAACCCATAGAAATTAAGACTAAATAATTGTCTATAATTTCCCTAATCCTTAAAAGAACTAAAAAACTCAAAACCCAAAATCGGTGTTTTTACCCCTTTACAAATAACCCTAAAAAATATCTTTTGTACAAATGACTTCTTTTGGCATTTTATCTAACATAAAAATTGTAGATCTCATCGAGATCTACAACTTTCATGTTTTGACTTTTTTTCTAATCTTACCTCTAACTATTTATTTTAGATTTTTCTTTACTTTTTTATCTTGGAATTTTCTGATTGGGCCATGTGGCGCCCTCTAGGCCGCCCACATGGCCCGCTTCCCTTGTGCCGCCCGACCTCTCCAGCAACCGTCCGATCCTCTCCTACTCGCCTCCATCCCGGCCATCCATCCCCGCATCGCTTCCAGCCATCAGATCTCTCCTGAGATTTGATCCCCATGGTTTGTATCCGCCTACCCCTCAGCCACACGATCAGACCACCATCCTAAGGCCCTCATCTCGCCACATCACCCATCTTCTCCCAACCATTCGATCACGCTCACCTCTTCATCTGGGTTGCCCTTTGGCACCTATACGTCAGTCGTAGGATCAGATCCTATGATCTGATCTCTACCCCTTGCCTACGCTTCCATCATAGCTGTTGGATCAAAAGATCCAATGACAAAGCACTCATCTCCTACCTCCCGTTGGCCTCCCTTCCCAACCATTACCCTCGCAAGACACCCGCCCCCTTCCTATTATAGAAACCACTTCCGACCACCTCCTCCTCTCGTAACGACGTCTCCAATTAGTTGTTACCTCCACCTTCTTCGCGCATCTTAGCAATGCCTCCACCATCACTTCCAGCCATTAATACATCCATTTAAAAACCTCAACTCACCACCATAACTCCACCACATTCTCCATATAAAACCACCCTCTCCTCCAAGTTTACCCCCATCCACCAATCTGTGGGGCTTAGGCCTAGCTTCCTCCGCCCTCCGGTGACAGCGGAGGACGGTGTCGAGGCGACAACAACCTAGCTTCCAAGTGAGATCCATGGTGCCTCCGCCATGTAAGCACCGCCACCACCGGCGGTTGCTTGAGCTCCGTGCATGGTCGCGCACGCTGGGTGACGACCCACAACATCCTCCGATGCTCACCCCAGGCCTCCTCCTCCACCGGATTCCCCGAGCCTCTCGTCGAGACACTAACACCAGCCACGTGTCCCCGAGCCTGCGACGCACCCTGAGCCTAGCCCCCTCATGTGACCAGCATGTGAGGACCTAGGAAAATTGCAGAGAAGACCCTAGACGTTTTGGTATTTGCACTTTGGTCCTCAGGTGCGTGCCTCACGTGCGTGCCTGGGTATTTTACATGAAGACCCTCACTGGTTTCAATAATTATAGATATGCACATGTGTGCAGTGGAGAAATTACAAAGAGGACCTATTTACAAATTGCAAATAGGTCCCTTCAGGGACCTATTTGTAATTATTTATCATTATTTCTTGCATTTTTATTGTATTTATGCCCTTACACTATTTCCTTCATAACTTGAGCATCGTAGGTCCAAATTGCATGATTTCAGTGTAGTTTTATTCCTTACTTCATCATCTATCTATTGGCATATTTAATTTTTCTCATATGATACCAAATAAAATAGGATGAATTTTTATTTCTAAATAGTGTCTTTACTTTATATGTATCTGCCATTAATAAATGATTGTTCGCAATTTGTTAGTTCTCAATTTGACTATGAATTTAAGGCTATAATCTGATGCTCAATTATGTGATATTCTTGGTCATATTTGTAACATTCATCGATTACATATCATTCACCTTGCATCCTCTTTAAATTGCATCGAAAAAGTCAAACAAAATGCATGCATCATATAATTGCATTGTTCTGCATTTTAGTAGGCACATCTGCAGGAAGACCTGAAAATGAGGATTTATTCACACATACATCTTAATTGACCAAAATTTGATAGATAGATTGAAGTAGCATGTGTCCTTGTGTTCGACCTTGGTAGACTTGCCAAATATAAATACTCCACAACATTCAAAGATTGTTGTTTTTGACGAATCGAATTTGCCTCCTATACTACAATAATTATCAATTATTAGAGAGGCAGATTTTGCATTCATCAAATGGTGTTGTTGTCGGGGACACGACTCACTTTTATTTATTAGTCGAATTTTGATATATTTTCTGTGTTGAATATTTTCAAAATTGCATTTCTTCTCATCATACATTTTTGCATCATTTTTGTTAATTATTTTCTTTGTTATCTGTCTGACATTTTTCTTTTATGGCAGGGCTCATGAAGATCGAGGATGCTTGATATCCATGGATGCATGGAGTTGGGAGCTCCCGTTGAGAAGGTCACCGAAGAAAAGATGAAGAATTCAAGGAAGACTAGTCAATGCCTCTTGCATTTTCATGTTGTAAAAAAGTGTATCATGTGCATTTTTAGTAGTCCTCATTTGAGGGCTCGTTTGTAAAAAAAAGAAAAAAAGTAGGTCACTAGATGATCTATTACTCCCTCCACCCCCTCCCCCACAAACACACTCTCTCACACTCACTTCACCTCACCTTCTCTATTTCACATAATCCCCCCCCCCACACACACACATGCAAACATCCATTCACCTTCCCCCCTCTTACATCTAAATCTGTAAAATACATACACAGACACACACTCTCGCATTCTCATAATCATATGTAAAAACTCACCATGTATCTCTGTATAAATTTCCTTCTAACCCTAACAACCTCAGGCCCCGGCCTAAATTTCAGTTCTTTTACTTAGGCTATTTTCAGCCTAAGTATAGGTGGAAACCCAACCCTTCATCCTTCCCTCGCTCTATCTTCCTATACTTAAGTCATTTTTTACCTAAGTATAAGGAGACCCTCCTCCTCAGTTTCACTATATCTCCCTATATTTAACCGAGCCACGCCTTCATATCACTTGTGCTATGAGGACATATCAAAGGTTAAGTACATGGGGGTATACCATATACTATTGTATATATACTTTAGCCATAGCTCGTATTTTTAAAGTTTTTAAAAATTCTTTTTGGGCTTGGTTTAGGTTGACTTGTGAATTGAGTTTTGTAAAAATTTTCTGTAAAATCTTTTTCTTAAAATTGAGGGATTATTTTTTTGTAAAAATTAACTTTTGTAAAAATTAAATTTGTGTGAAATTAACCTTTTTCAAAAACTCCATAAAATTCTGAAAAATTAAAAAAAATCTTTAGAAGCTCTGACTACAAGGTTTAAAATTGAGTAGCTACTCTCAGTGAGGAAACTTCAGTCTCCCTTAGCAGAGTGGGTGGCTTAGAGGACATTGTATATGGCTCCGACCTCAAGTAACACGGGTCCGTACTTACACCCATATTGGCTGAGAGTGGACACAACTATTCATATGAGCCTAGGCTAGTCATTGTCTTTCAAAGGAAATAAAAAAAATGATGATGAAAAATTAAAATCCATAAAAATTGACAAAAGATAAATCCTAAAAAAATTCACTAACCAAGGAGTTGGTGTATTACTGACACATTCACATTTACTCAAGGCTTAAAGATTTTGAGGACACTTGACTTTTGTGATCTTGGGAGTCTGAGTTAGGCAGCCTTAGTCATTAGGGTTTTAAACTTAATAATCCATACTTCCCTAGTTTGGAAGATTTGAGCGCTATATTGCACTCTTCATCTCTACCTTCTAAAAAAATATGATCAGCACAACACATTCACAACTGCATGATTGGTGAGATGAGTTGAGTTATCACCTGAGGAACTAGGACTAGAGATTTAAGTTTAGACCGATCTAATGATGCTCAAGGATGGGATAAAGTTAATGAAAGCTTCAAGAAACCTACATGTCAGAAAAACCCTAGCCAGTATGTGAACAAGTTCACGTGCTATTCTTTTGATATTGACTTATGTGACAGGGTGTGATGAAACATAAATAATTCTTGATCAGTGTGCGCCAACTTTTGGTAAAAGCAGTGGAGCTATCCAAAAAGAAAAGAAAAGAAAGAAATGTTCAAAGAAAAGCTCTATCCTCCAAAAGTCAAATTACAAATGAGCTTCCACCAATGGCGAGTGCTCCCAACCATTTTCAAAGTGTCCACTTGGACCAAATGCTAATTAGGACCAAGGAGTCGAGCTAGCACCATAAAAAGGCTATGCATCGTATAATGATACAAGTCTGGGTGTCGAAGGTATCTTATATACTCAAAAGAGACACACCCCGGTGTACTCCTAGAAAAACAAGTGCAGACAACTCCGAGTTCTCTTGACGGATACATTGATCAACAAGCTAAAAAATACATGTGTTGAGTAATAAGGCACTCGAGACTCTCCTTGTTCTAATGTGAGGGAGATAAAAATAGACACAATCCTATGCCCTCCATCATCTGGCCGTCCATATACATTTCAAGTCCTATAAATTAAAGAGATGGTTGACTGAAGCAAGAATAGGCGTATTCCTTAGTGTTAAGAATTAGGTCTAAAGGAGAGCCTCCTGGACTGGAACTTTGAATGATGTCTCGACTTGACTGTCATGAAATGCAGCACACTAAGCATCATATCCTTATATTTTATGTACAAAAAGAGTGTCTGAAAATTAGAGAAGTTGGATTCCTTTTGACTAGAGCATGGTTGAGCCCAGAAATTTAGGATCACTTAAATTGAGAGTTCAAAAAATCGAGCCTTGAAATTTTAACATGCACTGTCAGGAATTAATCTGACTCCTTCATTCTTTAGATGCTCGAGGACGAGCATAGTTTAAGTATAGGGGTATGATGAATCTCGTATTCATCATGTTAAAATCGACATATTAAAACTCCTAGCTTAATTAATTCAATAAAAATCATCGATAAATCGTTGTTTTTATCTTGTGCTATATTGTATATAAACTATGTATATTTGCATATATTCTATCTACATTTATTGCATTTAAATACACCCTTTTTCCTTATTTTTAGTCCTCATTAAAAATCCATAGAAATTAGGAATAAATAATTGTCTATAATTTCTATAACCCTTAAAAGAACTAAAAAATACAAAAAAACTCAAAACCCAAAATCGATATTTTTACCCCTTTAAAAATAACCCTCAAAAATATATTTTGTACAAATAACCTCTTTTGGCTTTTTGTCCAACATAAAAATTGTAGATCTCATCAAGATCTACAACTTTCATATTTTGACTTTTTTTATAATTTTGCATCTAACTATTTCTTTTCGATTTTTCTTTATTTTTTATCTTTGAATTTTGTGATTGGGCCACGTGGCGCCCTCTAGACTGCCCACGTGGCCCGCTTCCCTTGCGCCACCTGGCCTCTCCAACAACCGTTCGATCTCCTACTCGCCTCCATCCCGATCATCCATCCCCGCATTGCTTCCAGCCATCAAATCTCTCCTAAGATCTGATCCCCACCGTTTGTATTTGCCTACCCCTCAGCCACACGATCAGACCACCATCCTAAGGCCCTCATCTCGCCACGTCGCCCATACCTCCCATCCATTCGATCACGCTCACCTCTCCATCTAAGGTGCATATACCTCAGCCGTAGCATCAGATCCTGTGATCTGATCTCTACCACTTGCCCACGCTTCCATCCTAGCCGTTGGATCAAATGATCCAAAGGCTAAGCACTCATTTCCTACCTCCCATTGGCCTCTCTTCCCAGCCGTTACCCTCGCAAGCCATCTGCCCCTTCCAATTATAGAAACCACTTTTGACCACCTTCTCCTCTTGTAACGCCATCTCCAAGTAGTTGTTACCTCCACTCTCCTTCGTGCATCTCAGCAACGCCTCCACCATCACTTCCAGCCATCAAGACATCGGTTTAAAATCCCACCTCACCACCATAACTCTGCCACCTTCTTCCTATAAAACCACCCCCTCTACCATGTTTACTCCCATCCACCAATCCGCGGGCTTAGGCCCAGCTTCCTCTGCCCTCCGGTGACACCTGAGGGCGGTGTCGAGAGATGAATCCATGATTCTCACTCTTTATTCTTTTATTTTAGCTATTTATCTTGGCAAATCAGCATGTAAATAGGTGTAAATACAATAACATAGCAATCATCATGCATGTGTTAATACTACATATTAACATGTATTTGTGCAAAAATAAAGGAATAAAGGAAAGAAAAAGGAAGGAGGTATTTAGAATAAGTACAGAGTGACCTGAACACCAAGACAAGGTCAAGCCTTGACCTGATCGCCAAATAAAATAAGTAGAGAGAGATAGGGCTACTTTGTGTTGTATATATTACCCATATATGTAAATAATTATTTTTTACCTAAATCCAATTAAATTATTATTTTTACTTTACTATACACATCTCTAGAAATAAATAAAAAATAAAATAAAAATCAGAAAAGTAATAAAATAAAATCCTCTTTCACTTGTACAAAGACACATGTATATATATATATACACAATCATCATTCATTTTATAAAAATAAAACAAAATTATTTTCTTTCTTAAAATTATGTAAAATAAACAAAATATAAAATTGGGGGTATTTATGTAAAAATAATAAAATAAAAATATTTGTACATAATACATAGGTATATTATACCTGTATATAATACTATTAGTGTATATACACTATTTTGTTCATAAAAATAATTAAAAATCATAGACAAATCCTTGAAAAATAATAAACATTTTTTATTCATTTTTCATTTAAATTCATTTATTATTTTTAATGTAGTTAGCTTTATTGTTCTTTATTTTGTCATGTAGCATAGCTTGTCCTTTATTCTACACCCCTTCTGATTGAGCCACGTCAGGAATGTTGACCCAGTCAACGGCGCATCCCTGGGCTGATTCGACCTGATTCGCTTCGCCGAACCTCTTCTCCCCTTTTTTCAGCCCAATCCTAGCCGCCCTCTCACCTCTATTTCTCGCCCATTGCTTCTCCTAGGATCCGTGATCCCTCACGGCCTAGGAAGGCATGGATCTTCCTAGGGTTACGTGCTATCGGTCGATCTTTGGAGGCTCCTGGAGTCATCTATATAAGCTCTCCTTCTCTTCTTAGCATCGTAGCTCATTCCCCATCCCTTCCTTCACCCTTATACATCCCTAGCCGAGTGACAGTAGCTGGGAGATGCCTCTGGAGCAGAGTTTGGTGGCCTGAATTAGTATCTCAACCATGTGGCCAGAGAGCTCCACCGTGTTTAGCCTCCCCGCATCCCGCAGTAAGGTCGAGGCCACTACCCTGACGACCCCCTTCGCCTGATGTTCAGGAACGTGTTCCAACCTTCAGGTAACACTTATTAAGACTTCATTTCCCATGTTCCATCGAATCATTCCGTTCGACACTGCCGCAGTTCATCTGCTCTGACAACCTAGGTCGGAGCCTCCCACATCTTATCCCCCAAACCGTTCAGATCGAACCTTCACCTCATCTCCCTTCTTGCACCACAGTCCAATCACCCTTGGACTCGACCCTCGGGTCGAGGATAATGCCCAGATCTCCTCCCACCATCTCCCTAGAGATCGAATCCCATCCACCTTCGCTCCTTTCACTTCCAACTTGAATAATACGGATCGGAGCGCAACCCTGATTCCCAGCTTCTCTTTATAGGTACCCTCGCATGATAGGAGATGTTTTGGTCATTCCCTTTCTCGGCAAAGCAGCTCCAGGGAGGAGTACCCTCATCCAGCACATCTGACCATTGGTTCCTCCATCGGATCCCCCTACCCGACGCGCACCACCCCCATGTCAGTGCAGGACTCCTCTGAACCTTCATCATAGTAGTGGATCTTGCTCCGTCGAAGCTCATCCCCGACGAGTTCTTCCAGCTATCTCTGCCTCCGATGAGGAGACCATCCTTCCATAACTGATCGTGGCCGTACACCCACGCTTCATTCTTAACGGTCGATCAGAACAGGCACCAGATCTGCACCATACATCCTCGCCCTTTTCAGAGCCAACATATCTGCACTGTAGCAGAGATCTGTGCCTCACATCCCAGACATTCCCTCCACCGTCTAAATCTTTGCGCATAGGAACGATCAGGACTGTCAGAGCCGCCACGCGCACCTTACGTGCTTCAGGGTATAGTGCATAGTTTATCCCACACTTTTATACTTTATTAGTTAGTCTAGAGAAAAAGTTGTAGTTCACATGTTTTGTTGTTTGGACCTTATATTTTCACTATTTGCATCTTAGTCCTTCCGACCTGAGACACGTGCATGTTCACGTGATTTTGTGGGTTATTTGCATGCTTTTTCCTAAACTTTATGAATGTTAGGTTTTGGATGGAACTTTTCTGATAATTGCAAATATACCCCTATGCATGAGTTTTTGAGCATTGTGAGTGAATTACTTGACATTACTGCAATAGAGACCCTGAGCTTTTATATGCATATCTATTAGTTTAGAAACTTTAGTATAATTGCATTTAGGTCCCTGCTTGCTAGCGACTTGTTTTTAATCAAATAAATACCTAATTAACTCCAAAAATTCCATAAAAATTATTGTTAGCTCCTCTTAACACGTAATCTTTATGGTAATTTTTGTTAATTAATTTAGTATTATTTTTTATTTTCTAAATTAAAAACACATAAAAAATTGTTCTATCGATTTTTTAAAATACCTAAAAATTATAAAAAATTATTTTAAAAATACAAAAAAATTACAATTTACTTGACTTTGTTTGCTTTGCCTTCAGTAGCATTTTTTGTGTTGTAAATCGTTATAAAACCCCTAAAAATCTAAAAACTCGAAAACCTTATAAAAATCATTAAAAATTCTAAAAAATTCAAAAAAATGGATTTCCAATTTCTATTGTTAGATAATTTTTTTTACTTTTTCATAACAATTACAGCCAAGACATTAAGGCATTTTTAGTATTTAAATTTGCCTTTTAAGTCTAGGTTGTACATTGTTCTCCCTGTTTTACCTTTGTTTGATTTTTATAAAATCACATGAACATTTGAAAAATTCCATAAATCACCAAAAACATCTGAATATTGAAAAACATAAAACTATTTTATTGTTGATCTTTGGAACATTTTTAGTCTTAATAAAAATTATGGAAGCTGTTTGTAAGCCTTAGGTTCCTTAGTTTTTTTTATCCGTTTCCTTAACTAAAAAAATGCAAAATTAAAAATAAAAAAATGCACTTTTATTTATCGGATTATGACTACATCGTACATTTCAGTGCTCCTTGAGGTTCGACCCTGGTCAGTATACCACGTTAAATAAATAGCAGAAATCGGTGACATTGATTTTGTGCTTTAATTGTTTGATTCGAGGGGTTTCGATCTTTCTTGTTGAGCTTAGTCTTGTTTGATTGGTATCGCAACGACCTTTATTACTATTTAACACTTAACAGTAGTCGGTAGGATGCTCATCATCGAGGCCGACGACGACCTAGCTTCCATGCGAGATCCATGACGCCTCCTTCATGTAAGCACCGCCACCACCGACGGCTGCTCGAGCTCCGTGCACTGTCGCGTACAATGGGTGACGACCCAGAGCATCCCTTCGATGCTCACCCATGGCCTCCTCCTCCACTAGATTCCTCGAGCCTCTCACCAAGACACCCATGCCAGCCACGTGTCCCCCAAGCCTGCGATGTGTCCCGAGCCTTGGCACCCTCACGTGCTTAGCACGCGAGGGCATGGGCAAATTGCAGAGAAGACCCTAGACATATTGGTATTTGCATTTTGTTCCTTAGATGCATGCCTCACGTGTGTCCTGGTATAACATGAAGACCTCTCTGGTTTCAAGACTTACAGATATACCCCAGTACATAATGGAGAAATTATAAAGAGGGCCCGCTGTTTTTGCAAATTGCAAATAGGTCCTTCCAGAGACCTATTTGTAATTATTTATCATTAAATTCTTGCATTTTATTGCATTTATGCCCTTGCATTATTTCTCTTCATAACTTGAGCATCGTAGGTCCAAAATTGCATGGTTTCGGTGTCATTTTGTTCCTTATTTCATCTTCTATCTATTGGCGTAGTTTAATTTTCTCATATGATACCAAATGAAATAGGATGAATTTTTATTGCTAAATAGTGTCTTTTCTCTATTTGTCTCTACCATTAATAGATGATTGTTTGCAATTTTTTTAGTGCTCAATTTGACTATTAAAATTAAGACTATAATCTGATGCTCAATTATGTGATATTCTAGGGCATATTTGTAATACTCATCGATTGCATATCATTCATCTTGCATCCTCTTAAAATCGCATCAAAAAGTCAAACAAAAATGCATGCATCATATAATTGCATAGTTATGCATTTTAGTATGCACATCTGCACAAAAACGTGAAAATGAGGATTTATTCATACATATGTCTTAATTTACCAAAATTCGATAAATAGATTAAAGTAGCTCGTGTCCCTGTGTACGACCTTGGTAGATTTACCAAGTATAAATACTCCACAACATTCAAAGATTGTGTTTTTTTGACGAATCGAAATTGCCTCCTATACTACGACAATTATCAATTATTAAAGAGGCAGATTTTGCATTCATCAATATCCGATCTAAGGAAGTACATGCACGACCCTCGACATGTCATCAGCTACAAGAATCTTGATGTGGAGCCTGACTTGACATAAGAGGAGAGGCCAATGCAGATACTTGATAGTGATGTGAAGAAGCTTCATAACAATGATATTCCCTTCGTCAAGGAGTTATGGCACTGACATGGTATCAAAGAGGTGACATGGGAGACTGAAGCAGATATACGAACACAATATGCCCAACTTTTTTTAGTTAATCGTCAAACAAGCACATTTAATTATATACATGTTGAAAGAACATATCTTGTTTTTCCATTGACGTTTTTATGGGTTCAAAACCCTTTGATGATTTTATGACAAGATGAAACCAAGATAAAACACATAGTGACATTGACACGAGTCTCGAAGATGAGACTCCCTTTGAGGTTTTTATATTTGTGACACTTGAGAATCGAATCACCTGGATTTGAAACCTGACCTGATTAAGGTCCATATGATCTGATAAAACTATCGATCCATATTAAATGATATGAATCGATCTATAGATTGTGAATCAGAATTTATTCGGGATCAATCGATCAAATCGTAAAATGTGCCATCAGAAAAGAAAAGACACAATTAGAAATCGCAAAAATATTTTAAGACCACCATAAAATTCGATTCAACAAAATAAGACCAACGAAATTGACCGTTCGTCGATCGGAGGTTGTTTGACTATTTAAAATCATAAAATTTAATCATATTCAAAACAATATCTCGACAATCTCTGAATTCATCTCAGATCAGAAGTATATAGATATTATACTCATTTTAATTGACATTCAGAGACGGTCGAAATGGGCTTTATTCATCCGAATTGAAGATTCAAGGTGCAAATACGAATGACTTTGATATGTCATATAAGAGATAAATAAAGGATTAAAAAAAATTTTAATTCAATTTCTAGCACAACAATTAACACTTGGCTCTTATTTCTTTCCACTTGGAAAAGGGTCTCCCCTCTTTTTTTATTTAACACCCAACCCCTCTCCCATTTTCCCCAATTTTCTCTCTAAATCTCCTTCTATTTTTCTCTCCAAATCCCAACCAATAGAGGAACCCCAATCCCTTCTCCTCTTCTTTTCCATAGCTGTTGGAGAGCAGTTGTAGAACTGTTGCTGGAGCTCCAACCGAAGTTGCTGCTCCTTGCATCCATTATAGCCAAAGGGAGCTCCCAGCCCTCTACTGCTGCTGCTCCACAACAAGCAATGCCTATTATTGTTGTTGCATGTGCAGTTGTTGCTGTTGTATGTGCAACCACTGTTACTACAAATAACAGCTGGAGCTGCTCCAAAGCAGCCAACCTCTATTGTAGGAACCACTCCATTAGTTGCTGGAAACTGGAGCTTCAACCCCCACACCCAGTTGTTGCTCCTCCCT
Source organism: Ottelia alismoides (assembly GCA_037367405.1). Classification (NCBI taxonomy): domain Eukaryota; kingdom Viridiplantae; phylum Streptophyta; class Magnoliopsida; order Alismatales; family Hydrocharitaceae; genus Ottelia; species Ottelia alismoides. Next base: position 598,735 of record JAZKJV010001052.1, read on the forward strand.
TTGATTGGAGCTTTTACGTGCAAAATTTAATCTCTAAACATTAGAGATTTCAAGGAACAATCCCTAGCCTACCTCTTATTGCCTTCATGTCAAATTTAAAATCAATTTCAAAATCCAAGTAATTGCTTTTGAAATTTGATGAAAATGTGAAGAACTTATGTCATGATTGCAATCACTTAATAAACTCCAGTTTGCATGCTTAAAAGATAGGATTTTTTGTGATGATTGCATGCATCTAGATCTAAATACAGACCATTGATTTCATGATCTAAAAATTGGAGAATTGAGAGACAAATGGCATGATTGTGATCTAAAATCAGACCATTATATGCTACTATTTTATGCCTTAAAAATTTAAAGAATTGGGATGATTAGCATAAATTTAGTACCAATTTCATACCATTAATTAACTTCAGCTTTATATGTAATTTAATAAGAAATTAGAGGTGTTTTAAAATGTAATTAGACTAAATTTTAGACTTATATTGCTACAGTTTTCATGCTCTGTATTAAAAATGTAAAAAAATTAGGGGTGATTTGAAATGTAATTAGATCAAATTTAATACCATTGTTAGGATTTGATTTCATGATAAAATGCGAGGATTTGATGGTGATTAACATGTAATTAAGACCCAATTTGATATCATCATTTTGCCACTGGTTTTATGGTTAAAATTGAGAGGTTTAAGTGATTAACATGCAATTTGAGTGTAATTTTAGACCAAATAGCCACAAATATTCAAGCTTGAAATATGAGATATTTAGAGATGAAATAGCATGCAATTTGAGTATGATTTTCAAACTAAATAGCTACATATTTTCAAGCCTGAAATATGAGTGATTTAGAGATGAATTCATAAACAATTAAGTCTAATTTTATACCACTAATACCTACAGATTTCATGCACAAAGAATAAGAAATTAAGGGTGGTTCACATGCAATTAAGTTTAAATTTCACATCTATCATTAGACTTAAGAAAATATGATATAAAAGGTGAAAAAGTTAGAATTTTTACATAAAAAATATGCCTAGATTTCAGACTGATAATAGGCGATAGAAATTATGTTCTAAAAAGTTGATGCATTACGGAATTAGCATATAATTATGCCTAAAATCAGATCAACTATTAGTCCAAGTCTCATGACTTTGAAAAATATATATGAAATACGAATATTAGTATAATGATATCTTCTCTTAGAAACCAACAAATAGTTGACTTATACGAAGCTGTTATCCAAGGATACTAATAATAAAAGAGAAGGATATCAGAATCTAGGAAGTCTACAAATTCTTAAAAAACTCATCTAGAATAATATGTGATCAATGACTAAAAATCTTTTAGGGTGTATTTGGTTCGTTGGTTATCTAGGGGTGGATAATCCGATTTTGAGTTTGTGTGTTTGGTTGGTGGGTTAAGGGTTGGGAGGGTTTGTGTGATGTGATTGTATTAGAATTTGAAAAAGTTGGTAGTTATTGTGATATGATTGCATTGAAATTTGAAAAAGTGGGTGGTTGTTGTGATGTGATTATATTGAAGTTTGGAATAGTGAGTAGAAGTTGAGTATTTTATGATTTTTAGATGATATGATGGTATAATATATAATTTTTTTGATGAGAAGGGAGTGGGCCCCACTAGTGGGTTAAAAGTGGGGGTTTTGGGTGGTTACCCACCCAAAGTGGGGGGTAACCCCCAACCGAACGGGGTCTTAGGAAATAATCCGTTGAGTATAAACCATTAGATATGGATCACTAGTAATCAGCTTGTGGACAAGGTATCTAGATCTATAAAGTTAACTACAAAGGAATAATCAAGTAAGTGAGTATGATAGTAAATCATTGATGATAATTAATTGTACCAATCACGGTGACCCTTATACATGACTGTGTGGAGGCGTGGTAACCCTCAGTCGGGCAGGAGATAGGAAGCCCGATTAGCCTAGTGCACACGTCTAGGATCCCAGTCCTTTGCATGATTTTACGTAAGCTCATAGTGTTTTTATGCTTTGTTGGAATTCAGTTTTTTACCAGTTCCTCTGACCTTGTTTCGATAGGGTACCTAGGCTAGAGGACCTTGGTTTTGCTTTTCAAACTCGTTTTGTCCGTACCGGTCGGGTCGATTTTTAGAGTGACTCATATCAAAGAGTCTCTCCCACCTGTCTCAGAGACGTAGCTTTGGAGTGTGCCTAACCCTCTCCTAAACTGCACTTCCACTGGGAGGGCGAGACCGAAGACTCTTATGAAGCTTCCTCACCGTTTGAGTTTTTGGTTAATGTTCCGCCAGTAGGTCTTGACAAAGAAAAGATCGTTGTTATATGGAGTTGAGTTGTGGTTATTGTTCCATCAATATGTGTTGGCATAAAAGAGATTAGATCCTGAAAATTATCAATCATCAACATTTAAATAGATCTATCATAACATCTGATATCTAACAATAATGGAAAAGAAACAAAAGATCTTGATACGGAAATCTTCTGCACTATAATGAGAGCTACTAATACATGTGTTAGGTGAAGCTAGTAGACGTTTGGGAACTTAGTTAGGATGCATTACACTCTACCACATGCTTATGAAGACAACCCAACTCTATGGCATTCTTCATACCCTAGAGTCATAGTGTGAGGTCTCACCCGGACCAAGACCACAGACTATCCACTGAGCTTGAGGAATTAGACAAGGTCAAATATCATAATAGGAAACACATCATCTACATCTTCAAAGATCTGTCAATGTGTCTCATAAATAATAAATGATGTTTACCTAAATATGGATCTTATAATTAAATAAGAATACTAAGTGGGAATAGTTAAGGTGGTGAGTGAAAAAGTGAAATCATATACATAACAACTTGAAAGCCAACTTCTATGCAAGTAGCTTATTAAATTTTATATGTCAACACCTATCTACTTGCTTCTTTTTGAAAACCACTAAAATACTAGTTTTATTTTTAATAAATTAGATTTTACTCAACCTTTATTGATATTCTTTTATTCCTAACATGAATGGTAGGCAATGTGCCTATGACTCGGTAGATTGACAGTCAGACCCTCAACTTCCGCGGTTCAGACAGTTTTTATTTATGGTATACATTATAGTTTTTGTTCAGATTATATGTAACTCTCATGTGTTTATTTCTTTCTCTTCTATTTTATTTTAGTATACATGTATAGAATGTTAGCTTCTTTTGTTACATGTAAATGAAATTAATGCAAATATGAATATGGTGACACTTGTTATTCTATGGTTTGTTATTAAAATTGTGAAAAAATTTCCCTCATTTTTGGTAACATAATGCGATCAATAGAGAATACAATACTGTGAGTGATGTGTAAACGGATAACCCAAATCTCAGGCGAGCGTCTCACAGTTTAGGACCCAAACTATGAAGGATATGGTTAGATCCTCAAGTGCATCACGGAAGCGTGAGCGTCGTATCGAATACGACGAGGAGCGACTAGTCGCACTAGTTGCTCGATGCAGCGGAATTTAAAACATTTTATACGACGAAACCACATGATCCAAGAACGCTTCTCGGACCGTTTCGTCTAAACCACAAACAAGTAATTAGGATTACCTCTTGAAGCGTGGTTGCGATCGAGTCTCTAAACGAAGAGACCTCCTGTCTCAAGTCCGATCCGACAGAGGAGATGCTTGCGAGCGCGGGGATAAATCGCATGCTTCTCGCAATCCATGTTGATGATCCAAGCGGCGGATCTCCTGATCTCGACACACGAGATCCGACGTCTTCTTCACGAGCGAGGCGCACCGAAGGAGACGGAGATCCACGAGCAGATGAACGGGCAGCATAACGACGATGCCGCGGCGATGGAGAACCTCTCCATGGCATCCATGGTGGACGGCCATGAGAGGGAGAGAGAGGGCTGACCTCTAGAGAGAAAGAGAGAGAGAGATGTGCTACAATAGCACATGGTGTGTGTAAAGAGAGAGCATGGGTATGCCTATCTATTTATAGGGTTTTTGGGATCCAAGGATCTCAATCCATGTGACATATAAAATCAATGGATGAGATTGATATATGTCAATCCAATGGCCAAGATTGTTGTTGGTAAAACCAAAAAATTTAGATCAAAATATATTTGACAAAATCAAATATAAATTAATCCAAATCAAACCAATAAATAAGGAGAGAAGATACATGGAGATTTCATCTCCATGTACCTTCCAAAGTGGACGGCCACACATTCCTTATAGGAATGATGTGCCGCCCCCCCTCTTTCCATGGGGAGAGCAATCTCATGGAAATCCATGAGATTGCATATCTCCTTGAAAATCTCCTCTATTTATTTCCAACAGCTTTTGTTGGCATTTTATTCTTCAAAAATAATTCACAATTATATTTGAGAATATTGCAATATTGCCATAGAAAAGTTGTGAATCAAATTCACAACCCAAAACAACATATAATTTACATTGTCAATTAATTACACAATGTGTATCCAATACACATAATAATTAATCAACACATATAAATTATAATTAGCTCTCTCTAATACATTATAAATCACATTTATAATATATTATGAATAATTGGATATTTCTATCCACATTATTCTTATCCATAACAATTAAATCATATTTAATTATATTGGATAACTTATTCTTATGTACTCAAATAATATGAATCACAGTCACATTATTTACATCTTTGATAATCAAATCACATTTAATTATCTAAGATAACTCTCCGTACAATATGAATCAAATTCATATTATTCATGATAATTAAATCACATTTAATTATCCATTTTCTCAATGCTCGGATACATATATCAACAATAGAATTATCCATGAACCTTTCAAGGATAGTGCGCTTTCTCCGTGAATACTTGGAGATAAGGACAGGGCGATTGCATTGTTCCACGTATAGTGACATGGATACTGAGATCATATCTCAAATCCAGATCGCGGGCCTCCCATAGATGCTTGATTAAATCAAGACCACAAATCTAATCTTCTCATTGCATCTGAATCACATTCAGATCAATGTCCAACATTGGACTAAGATCAGATTACTTCTCTACTGAGAGGAGTCACTAAAATCCAGACCCGTTTCATCACTCCCTAGGAATGGAAGTGTCATGGTTCTACAATCGTTTATGATCACATCACCCTCAGGTATTCCTAATACCTGTACATCCTGCATACTGGAAGACTCAGAATAAACCCGAAGTATTAGATCAACTTTACACTGTCTACTTCAGGGTTCTATCAGTAAGTTTCTCATTCTATCATTGGAAGTTGGTATCGATCATATACTTTCCAAAAGTATATATCATACCTAGGTCTTGATCATATACTTTCCAAAAGTATATATCAAACCTACAAATTCAGTCAAGCTTCCAAAGCGAGACGACCATGCGCATGGAATTTGATTCTTCCCAATATCTCATGAGTGAGCTCATGTCTTCCGGTTCAGCAACTGAACCTGTATGATCCCTTCGAGAGATCGTATTACTCATATGCCCTTATATGCACACCAGCGCGCCGGTGTATAGACCTTGATTAGGTCATCAACCTATTGGTCTGCCAAATGTACATACTCAAATATATAGTAACATATCTGTCTCCGGTCAGAGGATGTGTGCCTGTATCGTGACAGCATACGATATAGGACTTTGGTTATCTCGATCTCGTTAAGTCAACTCTTTGACCTAACTAATCTAACACCTCTGAATCTCTATTCCTATGCAGAGGACCTGCATCAAGAGGTCGGTCAGATATCAGCCTAACTGAGATAGGATTGCCATCTCTTACTCTGGCTAGAGATCATCTCTTAATAATCATTTGACGATGCTTGACGAGTCCTCAATCTAACTCATTAGATATTCATCTAAGCACCAACCTCTATGATTCAATAATTGAATCAACAGCTGTATGATCATTAAGATGGCCATGTTACATAACCCTAATTGTACTAAGGGACCTATTATGCAAATTATTCATTCTTCATTTCAGATCAGGGAATGATATTCGCAATAACATTTATTGCATAATGGCTCGCCGTGGGCTCGCATGTCCAACAATCTCCCACTAGCCCATAGAGCCATTAATGGGCTAATCATTTAAACCCACACTCATGTGACAATCATAGGCTAAAATAGCTAGGTAAGTTGATCAGTCACTCTGTTCCCACGAGACTACGCCAAGTCCTTTTACGGCACTTGCATATCCCCAGTAACAGTGCTCGCATCTAATGCGAATGTTGCATCTCATACAACCAATACTCAAAGCTTATTATAGGGTCATTGACACTATAGCTTAATAATTTGTTATAACCAGTATTTCCATAATCCTTATCAGAATACCTTTATCTCTGAAGATCACTATCTCTAAAGGTATCCAAAGTTAAGACCTTTTAGATCACTATCTATAAAGTCTTAAGTATTTGAAGATAAGACTTTGAGATCACTATCTCTAAAATATTATCATCTATGAAGATTTTGTTATTACTGCAATCAAGTATTTTATCTCCATAGTAGGATTAGCAACAGTTTACTACTCCCACTGCATGGCAGACATCTGGCTCTTGTACACATTTAGCATACACTCAGCTTCTCATAACTGATGCACAAGTGCAAGCAGTTCTAGCATTCACTTCCTCAACTCTTTGAGGTGCTATCCCTTTAAATAGGTCAGTACCATATCTTTAAGGGATGGAAGCCTTTCTTGGAATATCTAAGAATAGAATATATCCAAGGTTTACTAAGAATGTGACAGTCCCAATATCCTCTTCTCTTTGCTTCTGAACATCTTTAGAAACTAAGATCCAAGAGGTATCCTTGAGATCATATCTCGAGGTATGGGATTACCAGATTATAAAACACTTATTATTATTATCCTTAGATCATTCAAAATGACCAGGATAATATCTACATTTAGCACGTTGAACACAATGGGACTCCCACTAAGCTTCACATGGTTCATCAAGATTCTATTTGAAATCATAACATTTATAATTTCATTAGATCTTATGATCCAACTACAAGAAGCTTATTTGAGTCCAAAGATGGAGTTCTTTAGCTTGCACACCTTGCTTTCCTCAACCATGAAGCCTTGGGGCTACTTCATATGAATATCCTCAGGGATGTATTCATAGAGGAATGCAATCTTGACTCACATCATGAAGATGTCATAGTCAAGTTGTGTAGCTACAGTTAGCAATATTCTGATGGGTTAAAGCAAGGTCACTGGAGAGCAAGTCTCATCGCAAGCGATGTCTTCTCATCGGTGTGTAGCTCATGGCTACGAACCGTGCTTTGAAGGTCTCTACCTTCTCATCAGGTTCCCTTTTTCTATTGAAGATCCATTTAGACCTTAATGGGTCTTACCCATATAGGTGGAACCTCGAGGGTCCATATACAACACTTGTATATGAAGTCTACATTAGACTTTTATTGCTAACATCCATCTATCCATGTCATGATCCTCAGGAGCTTCATCACATGGAGTCCAATCATTTTCACATGGAATACATCCTCAAACTTATTTGAAGAAGTATTAGTGTTTCATCTACAATTATTCTTTTAGTTTCCGATTTCAGGAGCCTCATAATATTCTCTAGATTAAATGAGTTCCTTTACTTCATTTTATCTTGATTCTTAAGAGAGTCATCCTCTAAGAATCACATTCTCAGAGATGAGATCCTTTAAGAATCTCAAGGTCATAAAGTAGGTATACAATACCACCCTTTATTTTCCTAATGAAGTAGCACTTTCTAGTGCTAGATTCCAGCTTATATGCATGGAACCTTATTAAGTATATAATGCAGTCTCTACTACATATATATACCTTAGAAACTAAGAGATAATTATGATAGGATTAATCATTGAATAAATCATGTCACACATGATCAATTGTATCTCCCTGCAACTCCATTGAGTTAAGGTTCATTAGGAGGATTGAGATAGGAATGATATTCATATCTCCATAAGGTATTCCTTGAATTCATCTAATAGGTACATGCTACCTTGGTTAGATCAAATTCATTTCATCTTCCTTCAAACTTTGGTTCTAAATCAAAATTATGAAATCTTTGAACATTTCAAAGGTTTCTTATGTGAAGAGAAGAAATTTCATATCATACATAATCATTAACAGATATCACATATCTATAATGTTTACTATGATATAGATGATCTACATACATCAATATGTATGGGATCCTGAATACCTTGACATCTTACACCTTTCCCAAGGAAGGGTGTATTGGACATTTTACTTTGAATACAATATTCACAAGTATGTGAGATTTGAATCTTTAGACAATCTAAAGTTTCATGTCTTACTAGTCCATTGATCTCATCAACAGACATATGTCCAAAACTTGATTCCAGATTATTGTCAAATGATCTTTATCCTCCTATTGATCTTTAAAGGTTCAATTTTCAATATTAGAAATCTTAATGAACCATTCATTAATTTTCTAATTTATTAGAGTCCACTAGATTTTAGATTACTATCTGAAATATCTCCATCATAACACTTTATGATATATTTATTACAGAATTCATGTTTATATCCAACAATTAGAAATAAACAATGAGTGCATTCTAATATCTAGGTCATAGAGACATTCTCTAAGACTAAGGGCTCCCACTGAAAATATGAAGTTCATTGATCCAATGGAAATTGTTGCAACACTTGCATCACTTTCAACTTGGATGACCAATAAACCTTAAGATCAAATTTCTAATATTCTAATACATATGCAACCAATTGCAAGTGTTATTAGAAGATTGAGATACAATTGTTAGACTTTACCTTATCAAATAAGTAAGTCAATTTTAATGATTATATGTAGGTTATTCTGATGTATTATCCGATTCCTTCTCTAAGGATTCTAGATAGATTTGATAGTCATACTATCAACACATCAACATATTGCAGTATTGGCATTCATCCAACTCTTTGGATGTCATATGGAAGTTACAGAAATATAGTCAACTCTTTGATTATACTTCTTGCTTGGGTCCAATCCATGCTTCCACTGTGCTCCCCTTATCTATAAACAACCATTGCTTAAGACAAAGGACCTCTCATGTTAAAATCAAAATTTCAATATAAGAGTATTTCAACATTTTTACATGCTTCACCCAATTCATACAATATGAATATTATGAAGCTTCATGTATGACTAGAGTATAGACAGTAGAATGATGACACTCATCATCTACATCCTTCTAAACTCTTAAAACATAGGTTCAGGTAGGTACTCAAATAATTTGAATACATCATCTCTTTTAGAGCTACCGTTCTACATGATACAGAGAACCATGTCATTCATGATTAAATGTCAAGAGCACATATGTATGCCAGAATATCTTTATTTGATTTTATAAGGATTATTTGATAATTACGATCATCATCGACATGTCACTTCCAAAGTACATTCGATGAGATCAAGACTTATAGAGACTTACAAACCCTAGGGTTTTAGTTCAATTGTCTTATTTAATTATCACTTCTCATTATTATGAGGAAACTTGCACATTACAACCACATACATTATGTGTCCAATTGCAAGTACAATATCTGGATCAAGGGTCCAATCCATGATATTTTACTGGTTATCATTGAGTATAACATTGAGTGGGATTAATGAAGGATTATCTGAAATAAGAAATTTGCATAAATATATATAAATATTTAATTTACTTTGATTTAGGAATTTTTATATCAAAGTTGTCTTGCCTTCTCAACACTGAAAGTTCATTCCCTTAATCACTTTCACTGTAAGAGATATACTTACCATTATATCTCAAGCAAGATCTGGGATCTCCTTCCTTATCTTTGTTACATCCCAATAATATGAGAAACTGCAACTCGGATAAAAAGAAGCGGGAACACATTCCGCCTTGTAAGTCCAACTTGCATCTCCCAATTCGATCTTTAACACCCGGGCCCACCACCCCTAAGGTGATGTTGACCCGTCATTAATTGAACCAACCGTCAACAGGAATAGAACTCGCTATGCGCAATCCAATATCGCCCCAATAATATGAGGATCCGATATTGGGGTCACTACGCATACGGCCTTACTCTTTCGAGAAGCAAAGAGCCCGATCCAGATGCGCTTGCATATAGGAGCTGTCACTTCGGACATGCGTCTCCTATATACAATCCCTGGCGACGGAACCCTTCGCCTTGACGGGAGACCATGAATGTCACTTATGTGATCCTCCACCTCTTATTCAAATTCAATTAATTACTATGAATCACATTCATATAATTAATCCTTCCAAGGGAATTATTAACTCTAATCATATTAGAGTATTCTTGATTGGACATAATTAACTTAATCATATTAAATTAATTATCACTCCAATTCAATCAATCAAACTTAATTTTATGCTTGAATATATATGGTATTATTCTCAAAGTACGTATTAATTCTTATTTTAATAATTAGAAAAATACATCTTAATCCCCCGGACATTATCCCGGCCCTACCCACTGTCATGGCCAGTATCGGCGGGAGTGGGACGGACCGCATACGTTGCAACCCGCTACCCCAGCGATCCCCGACTAGACACCACATCCGCCTCGGGAAAGGATAATGCCAAATTGATTAATTTGTACTTGAGATGATCATCGGTTCTTCAACCGAAATTATACCATATAGTAATCAAAACAATTTTGATATTAAGGAAATTTGCTAGACAAATTCTCAATCCTATTCAAGCAAGAGTTTGATGATTGTGATTTCAATTATGATTTAGATCAAATCTAATCAATTAATTGATTGGGGCCAAGTCAATTAAGAAAATAATCATTCTCTAATATTTCACAAATATTTTCCATAATTATTTCTCGAAATTAACAATTAGTTTCATTAATTGACAATCACATGGTTCTTGATTAGGAAAGTAATTTCAGCAGTGACCCCTACTTACTAAAATTAGCATATCTCAATCAATTTAAATCCAAATTAAGCAAAGTCAATTTCTAAAGTTTGATAATTTGATTTAGAACAGAAAACAAGTGATGTTTCACGCATTTAGAGACAAGTCTAAACAGTAATTAACATTTTAATCACGTTCAGATTCACAGTTCCCGCAACAGTGCATACATGTTCATTAAAATGACCATATCTAGAGCATACGAAATCCGATTTACGCAAACTCAGATCCTATGGTTTCCTTATTTAATGGGGAACATAATCCAAGTATTAAATTCGTGTTTAAACAATTTAAACAGTGCCGAATTTATTTACTAAACAGATCTGCGAAATCAAATGCGATGAAAACTTTCACGACCTTAACGAACCCAAGTCGTCCTCGGTTTGCGAATCATATTCGAAACCGTCGACCTAAGGCTCTGATACCACTTGAAGGATATGGTTAGATCCTCAAGCGCATCACGGAAGCGTGAGCGTCGTATCGAATACGACGAGGAGCGACTAGTCGCACTAGTTGCTCGATGCAGCGGAATTTAAAAAATTTTATACGACGAAACCACATGATCCAAGAACGCTTCTCGGATCGTTTCGTCTAAACCAGAAACAAGTAATTAGGATTACCTCTTGAAGCGTGGTTTCGATTGAGTCTCTAAACGAAGAGACCTCCTATCTCAAGTCCGATCTGACGGAGGAGACGCTTGCGAGCGCAGGGATGAATCGCGTGTTTCTCGCAATCCATGTTGATGATCCAAGCGGCAAATCTCCTGATCTCGACACACGAGATCCGACGTCTTCTTCACGAGCGAGGCGCACCGAAGGAGACGGAGATCCACGAGCAGATGAACGGGCAGCATAACGACGATGCCGCGGTGATGGAGAACCTCTCCATGGCATCCATGGTGGACGGCCTTGAGAGGGAGAGAGAGGGCTGACCTCTAGGGTTACTATTCACAAGGGTACTTTCTCCTCACAGATTACTATTCACCCACCCCAACCCAGCCCAACCCAACCCAGTCCAACCCAGCAACCAAACAGGCCCCTAGAGAGAGAGAGAGAGATGTGCTACAATAGCACATGTTGTGTGTAAAGAGAGAGCATGGGTATGCCTATCTATTTATAGGGTTTTTGGGATCCATGGATCTCAATTCATGTGACATATAAAATCAATGGATGAGATTGATTTATGTCAATCCAGTGGCCAAGATTGTTGTTGGTAAAACCAACAAATTTAGATCAAAATATATTTGACAAAATCAAATACAAATTAATCCAAGTCAAACCAATAAATAAGGAGAGAAGATACATGGAGATTTCATCTCCATGTACCTTCCAAAGTGGACGGCCACACATTCCTTATAGGAATGATGTGCCACCCCCCCTCTTTCCATGGGGAGAGCAATCTCATGGAAATCCATGAGATTGCATATCTCCTTGAAAATCTCCTCTATTTATTTCCAACAACTTTTGTTGGATTTTTATTCTTCAAAAATAATTCACAATTATATTTGAGAATATTGCAATCTTGCCATAGAAAAATTGTGAATCAAATTCACAACCCAAAACAACATATAATTTACATTATCAATTAATTACACAATGTGTATCCAATACACATAATAATTAATCAACACATATAAATTATAATTAGCTCTCTCTAATACATTATAAATCACATTATTTACATTCACATTCACATTATTTACATCTTTGATAATCAAATCACATTTAATTATCTAAGATAACTCTCCTTATAATATGAATCAAATTCATATTATTCATGATAATTAAATCACATTTAATTATCCATTTTCTCAATGCTCGGATACATATATCAACAATAGAATTATCCATGAACTCTTTCAAGGATAGTGCGCTTTCTCCGTGAATACTTGGAGATAAGGACAGGGCGATTGTATTGTTCCACGTATAGTGACATGGATACTGAGATCATATCTCAAATCCAGATCACGGGCCTCCCATAGATGCTTGATTAAATCAAGACTGCAAATCTAATCTTCTCATTGCATCTGAATCACATTCAGATCAATGTCCAACATTGGACTAAGATCAGATTACTTCTCTACTGAGAGGAGTCACTAAAATCCAGACTCGTTTCATCACTCCCTAGGAATGGAAGCGTCATGGTTATACTATCGTTTATGATCACATCACCCTTAGGTATTCCTAATACCTGTACATCCTGCATACTGGAAGACTCAGAATAAACCCGAAGTATTAGATCAACTTTACACTGTCTACTTCAGGGTTCTATCAGTAAGTTTCTCATTCGATCATTGGAAGTTGGTATCGATCATATACTTTTCAAAAGTATATATCATACCTAGGTCTTGATCATATACTTTCCAAAAGTATATATCAAACCTACAAATTCAGTCAAGCTTCCAAAGCGAGACGACCATGTGCATGAAATTTGATTCTTCCCAATATCTCATGAGTGAGCTCATGTCTTCCGGTTCAATAACTGAACCTGTATGATCCCTTCGAGAGATCGTATTACTCATATGCCCTTATATGCACACCAGCGCGTCGGTGCATAGACCTTGATTAGGTCATGAAAAGCGAGAAGAGCGAGAGCCGCTAAATAGTGGCCTGACAAGTCAGACTCACTGTCGCTGATGCGACTACTAAAGCCTCCTCGATCTTCAACAATTAACCCACACAATCAATCAAGGAATGAATAGCAAGGATTAAAATTTATTATACCCTACTAAAAATGTACAATGGCAAGCAAGTAGGGATCGAACTCAGGAAGCAAGGGTGTAAAGCATAGATAAAAATCCAAACCTAGATCTAATAAGCCACTTAGCCAATCTAACTTTTTATGGGTTTTCAATTTTTTATTATTTTTTTATTTAATTTTTTAATCTTGTATTTTGATTTTTAGTTTTCTGATTTTTTATAATTTTATATTTTATATATTTTTTCTTTTTTATCAATATTGGAATTTAAAGACAAGGTAATAAAAGACAAGACAAAGTATTTAATAAAATATGCAAAAATAACCAAAAATTCAGAAATAAAATGTTTTTGATATTTTTAGGATTTTTTACTGTTTTTGTGATTTTAGGGTATTTTTCAAGGTGTTTTTGGTATTTTTAAATACTGAAATAAAGCAAAATAGTGAAATGAGTGCTGGCTGTGAATAAAATGAGAATTAAAATTAGCAAACAGCAACCAAAACTTTTCACACTAATTTTCAAATAAAAGCAACAAAATATAGAACAAACAGGAACTGAGTTTGTATTTTTCTGAGTTTTCCTTGATTTTATATTTTTTTTGAAGTTTTAGAGTGTTTTTAAATTTTTAGTATTTTTCTTTTGAGATTTTTAATGATTTTTGGTCTGAAAATCAAGCAAGTCAAAACACACAACATAGAATATTTTTGGAATTTTTTAAGACCTTTTAATATTTTTTTGGTATTTTCTAAGCTAGATAGTGCTGAAACAACATGTTTTTGATTTTTAATAAATGTAAAAATATAATGAAATTAAAAACTAAAATATAGCGTAAAAGTAGAAGCAAGAAGGAGCTTAAACCTATTTTTTGAGAATTTTTGGCAATTAAATGAGGCGTAAGAAAAATAGGCTAAGCACACAAAAATCCTAAGCCTGACAGGGGCAAAAATGTAATTATAAAAAACATCCAGGGGCTTAGGCGCAATTTTGACCCAAAATACACGCGCAGAACACGTGAGATCTCATTCACAGGGGCATAGATGTAAATATCAAAACCCGACAAGACATACATGCAATTAACCCACAAACATATTTAAATAACCACACACAAGGGTATAACGGCAAATGTATAAATGTTCGGGATAAATAGTGCAAAATATCCACAAAGCACGCGCCCCTGTCACGTGAGGTGATGTGGCGTGGACTGAAGTGCAAATAGTGAAAACGTGAGGGCCTAAGTGCAAATATTACAAAACTTTTTAAACTACAGACGAAAGTTTTTAGACTAAAAAGTAAATGCAAAAAGTCGTGGGTAGAAGATGAAAAATACCCACGGGCTCGATCGTGCGGCCGATGGCGATTCACTTGGACGCGTGGCGAGCATCGAGCGGCTGGTGCCCCTTCGTCGTGGACGGCTGAGATTAAATAGCGGACGGTCATTCCAACGGCGGGGAGCCACAAGCGATCGGACGGCTGGTGTCGCGTCTGGAGGAGGTGTCTGATCCAACGGCAGGGGGAGGTTCACGAAGAACACCTCCCCGACGAGCTTCGAACGGCGACTGCGGCCGACACACGGCCGCTCCGGCACCCGGATCAAGGGTAAAAGGATCCTGGGATCCTTCCGCGTTAGATGAGGGCCTCCGGCGAGGCGGAGGCGGCGTGAAGCGGCCGGACGAGGAAGGCGACCTGGACTGAGGAACCTGGAGTCGATGATGGTCGATGGAGCCTTCTCTGGGGCTCGGGCCTGCAGGGTTAAGTTCGCAAAAACCAGGCAAGCAAAATGGTGGGGTCTGATGGGTTAAATGAGGCGATTGGTGGTGCGGGCGAAGAGCTCCGGCGAGCGGCGGAGAGGGGAGCCCCGGCGACTCGATCTGGGCGAGATCGAGGTGATATGATGGGTGGAGCGGAGCGACAGAGTGAAGGGGACGATAACGGAGGTGGTCTTGGCAGCGGTGGAAGACTGGAGTGGCCGGAAATGAGAGGCGGAGCTCAGCTCCGCCGTGGGTTCGATCTATGATTCACGGCGATTGGAAGAACGACAAGCAAAACTGCTACTGATCTAACCTACTCTACGCTACAACTACAAGAAAAGGGAAAAAGAAGAGAGAGAGAGGCTCACCAGAGATGACGGCTGCGAGGAGCGGCGGAGCTCCGACGAGGGGTTGAATCGCTTCGATTCTACACCAATCAGCTCGAACCCCGGGTCGATTCGACTCCCCCTGTCACGAGGAGCACGAAGAGGTAGGGGTTTTCGATTGAAAATGGCGGAAGAAGGATTAGGTTCGAATCGAAGTTGGAGGTGCTCTTTTGAAGGGTTGACGGACGGCGAGAGGAACGAGGGTCAAACGCCTCGATTAGTGGTCCTCATCCCAAGAAATCACTTGGGCGTGATTCACCACTAATCGAGGAGCAAAAACTCTGAAGGAATCGACACGATTTGGTGCAAGGTGGAGTCTAGAAAATGGAGAGAAGATGAGACAAAAACGCTTCTGACAAGTCTGGAGGAGAGGGTCAGACAGTTGACCTAGGTCAACTGTCAGACCAACCTGGTTGGTCTACGTGGACCAACCAGGAAAAATCCTTAAAAAATGATTTCAAAAATCGAAATAAAATAGTAAATTAATGAATTTCATTTTGATTAAAAAATAAAAAATGTTTATTAAATTATGGAGTATTTTATTATGAATTTTAATTATTTTTATGAGGCTTCTTTTTACAAGTTCACTTTTTAGCCCTTTATAGGTATAATACCTATGTGTTTTAGCATTTTATTTTTATTTTATGTATTTTAATGTTATTATTTTTATTTAGTATTTTATAAAATTATAAAATACTTTTATATACATAAATATATTTTTAGTTTATTTTTCTGATTTATTTTGTATAATTAATAATTATAAACAGGTATGTATATGTATGTACATAGGTATTGTATCTATGTTTTGTGTATATAAGTATTTTTATTTTGAATTTTATTTACATTCTTATTCTGATTTTAATATTCACAATTATCATAAGTAATATTTACAACATTATAAATATAAAATTATAAAAATAATAAATAAATAATAAATTGATTATTTTAATATGTACAAATATACAATAGGGGTCCAAAACTTAACTTTCAAACCGTAGCTCCGCCAAATGCGAAACCACCGCCATTAAATAGCTTATTTTCTTCTATATACAATTAAAGGTGAGTTTGCTACATTTGGAGTTGTCAGTTGTGAGATACGGGTCTGGGATGTTGGGATTCTGGATTTATATTTAGACCATAACTTTTCAACTGTACATTATTTCTCTGTGAAATCAATTTTGTATTTTTCTTTATTAAATTACCTACAACTTTCGTGTACAAAGTTTCTTTATTTGATTTATAAAAAGTGGAACCAAAAATAGGTCCCAAAATGAATAGAATGAATAAAATGTATAGGTATTTGGATTGTGTTTTTGACCTTATCTCCCCCTACTTTATTCCTTGTTGACGTATTCATCAAGATGCCTAGGCCTTGGAGTTTCGGGTCATAAAATATTTACAATATTTTATTCTTTTTCTTTTCTTTATTTATTCTATAATTTTGGCCTTAATTACAGTATTTTATACACTATTTGAATGCACATGCATGAATGCTAAGATGATGATTTTAATGCTTTTTACAGGCATTTGCTAGGATTTTTGGTGCCAAAATGATAGAATAAAGATGATGAAATGTGGATTCATCATCCCCCTATACTTTACCTTTGCTAGTCCCTAGCAAACACTTATGCAATAAGTGCAAAAGAAAAAGAAAGAAAAGAAAAAGAAGAACTTAGATTTTATCTGATTATCAAACTTGTCTTCACAAAATCAAAGTTTGGAGCTTAAGTCGGACCTTTGGAAATTTTAGTGCGGGCGGAACCTTAGTGAGAACCGTGTTTGAAATTCAACAGTCCTTGAAAATCCCAAAACTCTGCTCAAGTCTCCTCAATAGCCAGGTCAGAAATACTTCAACTCATACGCAAACTCTTACGACTATGAGTCAGACTCGTACAGTGTAAGTGATGGTGGCTCTCCCCAACTAGAATGACAAAGAAACTGACTTCTCCAGTACGACAACCCAATGATTCCCCAATCCAGCAATGCCATCCTCGAGGAGCGGGGTATTCCCTTCTAAGTTCAAGTGGCAACCATCTCAAGAGGAGGGGGTGAAGAGAAGAATGGACGGTAGCCAGTGTAGCTACCTATCCGAGGATGCAAGACCAGTATAGTCAAGTCATCCTGCTGCATGCTCACATGATATCACTTTGGAACTCAAGCTTGCTTATTGACTTTGTACATACTTTGCAGGCTTTTTATTTTTGTACATGCCTGAACCCTTTTTTTTTAATACTATATACACCAGCATTTACATAGGGAGTTTTTCCTCTTGAGCTAGTAGACTATCCCTCTTTTGAAGCTTTATCGCAACCCACAGCCTCCTGTCTTTAGACTTCCTTATTACTGGACGGGTTGAGGTGCACTTCCCTCCCTAGAGGAGGACAAATGTTTCCACTTGTGTGCGTCTCATACTGGTAAATCCAATCCCCTCACCACTCCAACTGGTTGAGCCATGTGAAAGGTGCAGGTGTCCAAGTTAGGTCATTATCAACAAGAGTCGTGCGTGTGCTCCAAAATACTCTACTTAGGCAGTCAAGAATCCATTGAACCAAGTCTCATGATCCTCAAAGAATTAAGTCAACTAGACCTGAAGTACCTCAAACCCAGTTCCTATAAGGTTCCTGTTATTAGGTAGATTTTAAGGTCCAATCAAGCTCCAATCTCCGGATTTTACTTAGACTCGTTCAACTATCAAACTCGATCCGAAAAATGCTCATGCTATGCAATGCTATGCAGAAAATATTTTTTTGTGATGCAATTTTCAAAGATTTTGAACTTTTTATGGGTTTTTGAAAATATGATGATGATGATGCATATGCATTTTTTGTGTTTTTCAAAAAGTTTTTTCAAGTGTTTTTGGATTTTAATTTTGCAAATGTTTTTGGGAATTTTGAAAACAAAAAGATTTTGGCTGAAAACTAGGTGAAAATATGTACACGGGAGTGCTTCTTATATATATACAAGAAGTGGGTTTTAAGAATTTACAAGGGTAAATGATCAATTTTATATATATAGACATATATAATGGATTTTGGTGTGATGTGTATATTCCTCAAACTTATTTGAAAATAATTTTACACACAATTTTTGAAAACTATAGTCCAAAATAGTTTTTACAACCATTTTACAAACATGTACACACATTTGAAAATCATTTTGCAAAGGCTTTCAAAACAGTATATATAGGTTTTTCAAAACATTTTTGCAACCATTTTTCAAACCATTTGCAAATCATTTTTCAAACATTTTATTTCACACAAAGAAAAGAAATTTTTACAAACCACACATTTTTACAAAGGATGAAAGCATGTAACAAAATATTTTCAAAATAGTTTTCAATAGATGTTCACAAAGATTTTCAAGCTATTTTTCAAACATTTTGTAAAAACATTTTCACCTGATTTATTAATCAGTAAATACAAAAAGAATTTGAGGAATAACCACATCTTTTTATTAAGGATTTTTAATGAATTTTAAAGAATTATTAGCCATATTTATTAGGAAAATACGAAAGTACGAGTTATGGCTAAAGTATATACGACCCCCCTATACTTAGCTTGAGCTATGTCCTCATAGATCGGAGAGAAAAGAGAATACATAACTCGTACTAAGTATAGGCAAGCCTAAAGAATAAAGAAATAAATGAATGAATCAATGAATGAATGAGAAGTTGACCGTCCCCCCTATACTTAGGATCAAATAATCCTAAGTATAGCAGACTGTACACAATGCAGGGAGGGTCAAGGGTGGGAATGAACAGATCGTACTCAGATTGTCTCCCCCTATACTTAGGGTAAGATATCCCTAAGTATAGACAAGAAGAGGAGACAATGGAGAGGATCGAAAGGAAAATGAAAGAACTCGGGGTGCACGCCCCCTATACTTAGGACAAAGTACGTCCTAAGTATGGAAAACTGTCTACAAGGGCGGCACCTTTTTGATAGATAAAGCAGATAGAAAAGGAAAAGAAGAAAAGAAGAAAAGAGATGAAATTGGATATGAACAACTCGGAATGCGCATCCCCCCTATACTTAGGATGAAGTACATCCTACGTGTAGCAGTGATGAAAGGGATGGCATCAATTCGGTAGATACAAGAAATTGAAAGGAAGAAAAGAAGAAAAAAGAAGAGGAGACGAAAAGGGAGATCATTCAAAAATGTTTTGATGTGCTTTGCCTTCCTCTGCCTCCTTCGAGATATTCAGCTCATCCTCATAGATTACTTGAATTGAGTCAACGACGGCCATGAATGTGTCATGTTCAAGGTATGGCTTCAAAAGCTGTCCATTGATTACAAAAGGCTGTGCGTCAGCTGACAGATTGGATATCAATACACTTCCGTTGTCACGCACCTGCCTAACCAAAAATGGCCCAGTCCATTTGCTCTTCAATTTGCCTGGAAAGATCTTCAATTTCGCATCAAACAACCACACCTTCTGACCTGGATCAAAGGACTTGCGACGGATATGCTTGTCTTGCCATGTTTTAACCTTCTCCTTGTGCATCAGGCTGTTGTCATATGCGTAACCTCTGAATTCCAGTAATCTGTTCAGATCCAGTTTTCTGTTCTTTCCAGCTTGCTTGGAGTCTAAATTACAGATGTTAATGGCCCATAAAGATTTGTGAATGAGTTCCACGGGCAAATGACATGGCTTGTCGTATACCAGGCGGTAGGGAGACATTCCCGAGGGTGACTTGTACGCTGTTCTATAAGCCCAAAGAACGGAATCAAGCAGCTGAGACCAGTTCTTGCGATCCGGACGCACAAGTTTCTGTAGAATTGTCTTGATCTCCCTGTTTGAACATTCAGCTAAACCATTGGACTGCGGGTGGTAGGGTGAAGCAACACGATGCTCAATGCAAAACTCTTGGGTCAGCTTCTTCACCTCTCTGTTTATGAAATGACTTCCCCCGTCAGATATGAGAATCTTGGGAATCCTGAACCGTGCTATGATGTAATCTCTCAAGAATCGACAGACAGTCCTACTATCGGCGGCTCGGGCGGGGATAGCCTCCACCCATCGACTTACATAATCGACAACAAGCAGAATGTATTCATAACCCTGGCTGTTGGGAAATGGGCCCATAAAGTCGATGCCCCATGCGTCAAAGGCGTCCGAGATCTGAATGTATTTCAGAGGCATCGTGTCTCTCATTCCTATGGTTCTGCCCATCTTCTGACAGTCAGTGCAGCGTTTGACATACTCATCTGCATCTTTAAATAATGAAGGCCACCAAAGGCCACTTTGAAGAACTTTTGTTGCCGTCCGTTTGCCGGAATGATGTCCTCCAGAATCTTGATCATGACATAAAGCGAGGACACTTGGAACTTCCTCCTGAGAATGCACCTTCTCCAGATGCAATCTGCTCCCTCACGAAACAGATACGGGTCTTCCCACTGGTAGAAATGGATTTTAGACAAGAATCTGTCTATTTTCAACTTAGGCCAGTCCTGTGAGATTTTCTTGGCAACTAGATAATTCACAATATCCGCATACCAAGGAAGTGAGGCGACAGATAGAATCGATTCATCTGGAAAGGTCTCTGTGATAGGCTGCAGGTTCAACTCAGGAGACTCTGGTTCAGGAAGTCTTGACAGATGATCGGCCACAACATTCTTTACCCCAGGTTTATCTCTGATTTCCAAGTCAAACTCCTGGAGGAGAAGGATCCACCGGATGAGACGTGGTTTGGCATCCTTCTTCTGCTGTAAATACCGAATGGCCGAATGATCAGTGTAAATGATTACTTTGGACCCCAGGAGGTAAGATCTGAACTTCTCCAAAGCAAAGACTACCGCTAGCAGCTCCTTTTCAGTGACCGTATAGTTTCTCTGGGCTTCATCGAGCGTTCGGCTAGCGTAGTGAATCGCAAATGGTACATTATCTTTTCTATGTCCCAGTATAGCCCCGATGGCATAATCTGACGCGTCGGTCATAATCTCGAAAGGCTGAGTCCAGATCGGAGGCTGTAGAACAAGGGTCTGCGTGATGAGCTCTTTCAACTGATTAAAGGCAAGGAGCACACGGTTGTCTACAATGAATTCATTGTCCTTGCCGAGCAGGTCAGTCAACAGTCTGGCCAGCTTGATGAATCATCGATAAAATCCGACATGGCCCAAGAATGACCGGACTTGCTTGATATTTGTGGGTGGCTCGAGTTTTGAAATTACATCCACCTTGGCTGGGTCAACCTCCATGCCACGTTTTGAAACAACGTAACCCAGCACAATTCCTTTGGTCACCATGAAATTGCTCTTCTCCCAGGAGAGCACAAGATTTACTTCGCAACACCTCCGTAAGACTCGGTCTAGATAGTCCAGACATTGATCAAATGAATCCCCGTAGACCGAAAAATCGTCCATAAAGACCTCGAGAAAGCTGCCCACCATATCAGCAAAGACTGCAAGCATGCACCTTTGAAATGTGGCTGGGGCGTTGCAAAGCCCGAACGACATCCGTCTGAAGGCATATGTGCCAAAAGGACAGGTGAACGTGGTCTTCTCTTGATCTTCCGGAGCAATAGCAACTTGATTATACCCAGAGTATCCATCCAAGAAGCAGAAATATTCCTTCGCCGCCAACCTCTCCAAGATCTGGTCAATGAAGGATAACGGAAAATGATCCTTCTTGGTAGAGAGATTGAGTCTTCTGTAGTCTACGCACACTCGCTAAGAAGTCGGTACTCTGGTTGCGATCTCCTCTCCTTTGTCATTTTTCACGATGGTGATCCCCGATTTCTTGGGCACAACATGCAGGGGCTCACCCATTTGCTGTCGGAGATGGGATAAATGAAGCCCGCATCACACCATTTCTGGATTTCTTTCATAACCACCTCCCGCAGATTCGGGTTTAATCTTCTTTGCAGTTCACGAGAGGGTCTGCAGTCTTCTTCTAGAAAGATGCGGTGCGAACAGAGTGACAAGTTGATCCCATGGAGATCGGATGTTTGCCAACCTATAGACTTGCGGTTGCGTTCAAGAACCTCCATCAGATGAGATTATCTTCGATCAGATGAGCATTGATGATGACCGGGAACATGTTTGGTTCTCCCGCCAAGAAGCCATACTTCATGTTGGAGGGTAAGGGTTTTTGCTCTGGCGGGGTCTGAGCGGCTTCAGTGGTGACCTCAGCTACGAGTACAGGTGGTGACTCTTTCAACTGTTCAGTGTCCACCATGGTCTGCTCTGTTTCTTCTCTCAAATCCTGACAGAATTCCTCAATGATGTCATCTTCATCAGAAAATTCTTCAACCTTGGGCTCTTGGTTCTGAAGGCACATCACCCCCACGGTAGTATCTTGTAGCGCATCAGCAAGTTCCTCATCTTGTTTGATACAAGGAAATTCGACTGCGGTCTCCACTTCCTCCTCGGGACAGAGGAGTTCATGGATCTCATTATCATCCAGGAATAGGTTGGTATCTTGAATTTCTGCTAGGAAGTCGCAGTCGTCAGCGTACTCGATCACTCTTGCACATGAAGTAGATGTTTGCTCGGTTGGTGTTCCTTCGGACAGGGTCTCAACTCGGATAATTTCATTGCCAGCTCCAAAAGTGGTTTCTCCCGTCCCATAATTCACCACTGCGTTTGATGTCCGCAGAAATGGTCTTCCGAGTATGATCGGGGTAAGGAGCAACGGGGCTGGGACGTCCATGTCTAAGACCACAAAATCGGCCGGGAAGGACTTTCCCTGAACCGTGACGATCACATCCTCCAACAGGCCCCTAGGCTGCTTGACTAACTTGTCTGCAAACTGCAAAATCATCTTTGTAGGCTTGAGCGGTCCTAACTTGAATTCCGTGAGTAGTGAGGCTGGCATCAAATTGACAGATGACCCACTGTCGAGAAGTGTTCGCTCGAATTCCTGATCAAACATCTGGCAACGTACAAGAGGTGCTCCCATATCTGGCTTTTTATCCGGGAGGTTGCTGATGGCATTAAGTGTGGCCATTGTGAGGATGTGCTTTTCGGACTTGCCACCTTTGCTTCTGGAATTGTGGGGGTTTGGCCTGCGCTTGGTTGTACATGCCTCTTTAAGTCCTTTCTCCACGGCTGGCATGTACTCAAGAGCTTTCATCAATGGTATATTTAACACCAAATTCTGAATGATTTCTATGATAGCAGGGTCAGACAAAGCACTTTTCAAATTTTTCATTTTTTTGTGTTTTTTCATTGCTTCAGGAAAAGGAATATTTACAAACTCTTCACCAATATCATTCAAAATAGTGTCCGTATTGTTGTTTATAGGTAGATGACAAAAAGGAATGGATTCATCTACAATTTGCGGACCAAAAATGACAGGCTCGGCTTCAGGTGCTGGCGTTGGACTCGCTGCAGGTGCGGTGCTCCTCCTGTCAGGAGTTGGCTGTGATGCGGGTGCAGGCGTCTCCAATGCTGGCTGATCTCCACCGAGGTTGCTGCTATCTTTTTGTGTTTTTCGTTTTTCCTCATTTTTTTGTGGTTTTCTGGATGCTGGTGCTGCTCCCAAAATACTGGCTAGCCCTGGTGTTGGCTGGACTGACGATTCCCCGTCAGATGCAATATGCTTTCCCTTCGCCGTCTCCGACGGCTGAAGTGTCCTACCGCTCCTGAGAGTAACAGCGTTAGATAAAAACAATTAATTTCACCTGATTTGGGTTGGACACTGCCGGCTACCTGCTCCTTGCGTCGGAAATTGTTAGGGTTAGCTTCGACCTGGGCTGGTATGATGGTTTTGGCTGCCGTCAGGTCGTCGATCTTCTGGTTCATCTCAGCCATGTTCTTCATCAATTGCTCCAAACAAGCCAGGGCTGGGTTGACCGGTACAATCTCAGAGGATTCCCCCTGCTGGGGTTTAGAATGCTGGTATGGCGGTTGAGATTGCGACTGGTATCCTTGTGAAAATTGTTGAGGAGGAGGGTTGGAGGGGTACTGCGAGTTGTGCTGATTGTATTGAGTAGCCAGTTGCTGGTGATATCCCTGTCCACGATATCCGGACTGCTGAGGACCATGTTGGTAATTCTGCCTCCAAGTGTTCCCGTGTGAGGGAGGCTGGTACTGGTAAGGCTGCTGGAATGGTCTCCCACCCTGCTGCTGATGATAGGGACGGTTGCCCATGTTCTGACCCTGAGAGTGTCCCTGAGGATGGGTCAGCTGCGCCTCATTGTTCCAGACGCCATTGATCTCCTGGATCAGTAGCGGGGGTGGAGAGAACTGCTCGGAATATGTGGGATGGTGCTCTGGTTGGTATACAACCATCTGCGTCTGAGGCTGCGGTGGCTGCTCCAGAACCTGCACGTAGTACACGTGCTGGACAGGCAGGGGCTGCGGTGGAGTCGGCTGAGGGTTTTGCTGCATTATAGGCTCCTTCTTCTCAGCGTTCGGCTCTACAGAGGTAGACACAGCGTTGCACATGTTTGCATTTAATGCTCGGACGAGCTGCTCCAACTGCGGGTAGATCTGGTCGAGCTTCTCCAGACCTTGGGTCCTCTTCTCTATGACTGCCAGCTTTTCGAGGTCCTGCGACCTCTTCTCAATGATGTCCACTTTGGACAAGTGGCTCCCGATGATACTCAAGTTGGAGCTCTCATCCTTGTCTTCGGTGTGAGAAGCCATGTTAACTGGCTTGCTGATGGCGGTCGGTGGCTTCATGTAGATTCTGGACGAGGATTGGGCCGCTTCTCCCTCAGCCATTTCTTCGAAAACATTCCATACAACGTCCTCGTCCTTGTTAAAATGCGAACCGCCGCAAGCCACATCTACAAGCTTTTGTCTCTCAAATGATAGCCCCCCAAAGAAATGTTGCACGAGGCTGGTCTTCGGAATCTCATGGTGGGGACACTTCTCCTGGAGATCTTTGAATCTCTTCCACGCTTCATGAATCGTCTCGTGGGGCTACTGGCAGAAAGTGGAGATCCGGGCACGCATCTGGTTTAATCTCCCAAGAGGATAGAATTTATGGAGGAAGGCAGATTTCAATTCCTCCCAGGTGGTGATGACCTTCCCAAGATGATCGACCCAATAAAGGGCCTTATCTTGAAGGCTGAAAGGGAACGTGGTCATCTTGACAACATCCAAAGGGACTCCATGGTAATGAGCAGTGGAACAGATGCAGCCAAACTTCTTGAGAAATATATATGGTTCTTCAGTGGTGTTCCCATGAAAAGTGGGGAGCAGTGACAGAAATTGCGGCTTCAGCTCGAAGTGGGCGTGCATACGTGGAACTTGAATCCACTCAGTGATGCGCCCTGCTCCTGGGTTGTATGTCTCCTTGAGTGTGAGCTTGGGCTGCGGTGGATCTTCTTCTACTGCTTCATATCCGGGTCCCACTGAAAACTCATCTCTGACTTCAAGGAAATTGGGATCGAAGTTTGGATCATCCTCTCGTCGGCCGTCTCTCGCATCGGCCCTCCTCCTCAGATCGTTTAGCATGTCCTGGAAGGCTGTCTGGGCCAGGGCCTGATTAGTCAACTGCTGCTGAATGGCTTGAATGGAAGCCAGCAGTTGACTATTAACTTCACCCTGCGTGGTGTATTGTCCTTCCCCTGTATTTGCTTCAGGCTCCTGCTGGGGCTGTGGTCCTTTTCCTCTTCCTCCTGCCATCTCATACTGCACTTGAATCTCTGACTCATGATCGGGTGGAGGATCTGCATGACGGAGTAAACCCTGATCAGTATCTTCCTCAGCACCTTCTATTGAGATGAATCTGGGATTAAGGTTAATCCCAGAATGTTGTGAATGGAGCATATGATATTGACTGAAATCAATCTCCATCCACAAGGGGTTATTTCGGGGACAAGATTAATCCCGGTTGATTGGAAGGGGAAGAGCTAGTTCGGGTTGCGAGTCCATCCCAAATAGCGGATTAATTGGGGAACAACAAGTGTTGAAAGAGGCTAGAATAGGGGAGTCCAGGGAGATATTCGCAAGATTCGAACTGACTTCTTGGAGATCACCCCTCTTTATTGAAGATGTAGCCGACACGGAATCGATGTGGGCGTCGGTGAGGTCCCGACTAAACCATCCGTGTGTCGACATCTTGAGACGGTCAAGAGAGAAAAGATGATGGATGAAGAGCACGAAGGTAAACAAGAAACAAAAGGAGTTCAAAACAGTAGAAGGCTCACAATGAGCAAGGGTCAACTGGAGGGAAGACAAAATTTGCGCAAAGGCGCGATATTTTTGATCTTTGACCTAAATGTAACTAGCAACCAAACACAAGACAAGGGAGTTCACCAACTCAACACATGAAGCCGTGAAGGTTCGGCTTTTATCTTTGTAATTTTTATCTTGATTTCAGGGATTTATCTTTTAACGAGTCCTTAGAGCGCTACGCCTATAGGAGCGAGAGTATTGCCGGAAAAGTATTCCCGTACTTGTCCTCCTCCTGTGTAACCTGTAACTTGCGCTTTTTAAGGTCCTTGTAACCCTTCCTAGATCCCTACTCAGCCAAAGAAATAGAGGGAGGAAGCCGATAGGCGAAACCGATACTTCGGACCTCGCTCGCAACGGAATCACCCGTGAGCATGCAAGATCCTACTCGGACGCATCCGGTGAGACAGACACCCCCGTGAAGGCGTGGCCTATGCTCAATACTTCGGACAAGGTCGATGCTCACACAATAGTGAGTCACCAATGGCGACCAAGCCCTACTCGACTACGTACGATAGTAGCGCCAATACTTCGGAAATCCAAGCGATACACCAGGCAGCCACAAGTTGGATTTTTGGCTCTAATCCTTACAAATCGCTCACCTCACTTGGAAGGAGACCTTCCCATGCAACCTGAAAATAAGTGAGGGTTTTACTCTCCCCAATCAATGAGTCCAATTACCAATTTTATTTAAGTCAAAGTTTTCTTAGCAGTCCTTTTTTTAATTTTTTTGGTGTTATCGCTTCTTTTGAGTGAATTCAAACAAGCGCCTAACGATTTTGTATTTTCTTTATCCTAATTTATCCAAAATCAGAGGGAGAAAAGAGTCGGGAAAAGCCAATGCAAGTCGGCACCAAGATGGAAATCTCACCTTTGTGCTTAAATGATGAATGCAAAGTGAGAAGACTTACAGTGAATCCCAGCTCTCTCCATGCGGGATGCAAAGCAGAAATTTATAAACCTAATCTATATGCCGGTATGCAATGCGGATATAGTCCTAAGATAGGCAACTGCTAGCGTGAAGAACCACGAGTTAACCACTAACTCTCAACCCTAGTGTCCGATCTAGGCTCACTCCTCCTCTGCTCAACACATTTGAGTTAGGAGAAAGCGCTTGTGTGGAGTGAGCTCGCGGCGTGCGGATCGAGGGCCAATGATCAACTACTTAATTAGTCTAAGTCCAAATACGAACTATAGGAGCATGCAAGAGTTATTAGGGTGTTTGGACCTAGACTAATCGAATCAAGCAGGACCTATAACTAAGGGCTCAATCCACAAAAGAAAGAGAAAAGAAAACAAAACCGGAAAATTACAGTCGATAAAACACGAGAAAGTCGCGGTGAGCCCCCGGGTGAACAAACACCCGGAAATTAGGCCCGAAGTGCTCAAGTGTCCAAGTCCTGTATTATTACAAATTAAACAAATAACTCGCTCTCACAAAAATAAAAGCAACTATCTCTCTCTCTCTCTAGTTCTCCTGCTCTCCTGCCGGCTAGGGTAGAATAGCCGGCTAGGGTAGAATAGCCAGCTCCTCCTCCCAAGGCTGCGCAGGATCCCCTAGGCGATCCTCCTCGGTCGGCGGTCCCTCGCAAGAAAACAAACGAGATGTCAGACAATGCAAAACAAATGATACACAAGAGACAAGTAATCAAAAATGGCTAAGTAACTAAAAGACCCAAAAGGTACTCTTCAAGCCGATGCTCCCCGGCAACGGCGCCATTTGAAAAGCGAGAAGAGCGAGAGCCGCTAAATAGTGGTCTGACAAGTCAGACTCACTGTCGCTGATGCGACTACTCAAGCATCCTCGATCTTCAACAATTAACCCACACAATCAATCAAGGAATGAATAGCAAGGATTAAAATTTATTATACCCTACTAAAAATGTACAATGGCAAGCAAGTAGGGATCGAACTCAGGAAGCAAGGGTGTAAAGCATAGATAAAAATCCAAACCTAGATCTAATAAGCCACTTAGCCAATCTAAACTTTTTGTGGGTTTTCAATTTTTTAATTTTTATTATTATTTTTTATTTAATTTTTTAATATTGTATTTTGATTTTAATTTTCTGATTTTTTTATAATTTTATATTTTATATTTTTTTATTTATTTTTTTTCAATATTGGAATTTAAAGACAAGGAAATAAAAGACAAGACAAAGTATTTAATAAAATACGCAAAAATAACCAAAAATTCAGAGATAAAATGTTTTTGATATTTTTAGGATTTTTTACTGTTTTTGTGATTTTAGGGTATTTTTCAAGGTGTTTTTGGTATTTTTAAATACTGAAATAAAGCAAAACAGTGAAATGAGTGCTGGGTGTGAATAACATGAGAATTAAAATTAGCAAACAACAACCACAACTTTTCACACTAATTTTTAAATAAAGAAAACAAAATATAGAACAAACAGGAATTGAGTTTGAATTTTTTTGAGTTTTCCTTGATTTTATATATTTTTTTGAAGTTTTAGAGTGTTTTTAAATTTTTAGTGTTTTTCTTTTGAGATTTTTAATGATTTTTGGTCTGAAAATCAAGCAAGTGAAAACACACAATAGAGAATATTTTTGGAATTTTTTAAGACCTTTTAATATTTTTTGGTATTTTCTAAGCTAGACAGTGCTGAAACAACATGTTTTTGATTTTTAATAAATGTAAAAATACAATGAAATTAAAAAATAAAAATATGGCGTAAAAGTAGAAGCAAGCAGGAGCTTAAACCTATTTTTTGAGAATTTTTGGCAATTAAATGAGGCATAAGAAAAATAGGCTAAGAGCACAAAAATCCTAAGCCTAGCAGGGGCAAAAATGTAATTATAAAAACATCCAGGGGCTTAGGCGTAATTTTGACCCAAAATACACGCGCAGAACATGTGAGATCTCATTCACAAGGGCATAGATGTAAATATCAAAACCTAGCAGGACATACATGCAATTAACTCACAAACATATTTAAATAACCACGCACAAGGGTATAACGGCAAATGCATAAATATTCGGGATAAATAGTGCAAAATGCCCACAAAGCACGCGCCCCAGTCACGTGAGGTGACGTGGCGTGGACTGAAGTGCAAATAGTGAAAACGTGAGGGCCTAAGTGCAAATATTACAAAACTTTTAAGCTACAGACGAAAGTTTTTAGACTAAAAAGTAAATGCAAAAAGTCGTGGGTAGAAGATGCAAAATACCCACGGGCTCGATCGTGCGACCGATGGCGATTCACTTGGACGCGTGGCGAGCATCGAGCGGCTGGTGCCCCTTCGTCGTGGACGGCTGAGATTAAATCGCGGACGGTCAATCCAACGACGGGGAGCCACAAGCGATCGGACGGCTGGTGTCGCGTCTGGAGGAGGCATTTGATCCAACGGCAGGGGGAGGTTCACGAAGAACACCTCCCCGGTGAGCTTCGAACGGCGACTGCGGCCGACACACGGCCGCTCCGGCACCCGGATCAAGGGCAAAAGGATCCTGGGATCCTTCCGCGTCAGATGAGGGCCTCCGGTGAGGCGGAGGCGGCGTGAAGCGGTCGGACGAGGAAGGCGACCTGGGCTGAGGAACCTGGAGCCGATGATGGTCGATGGAGCCTTCTCTGGGGATCGGACCTGCAGGGTTAAGTTCGCAAAAACCAGGCAAGCAAAATGGTGGGGTCTGATGGGTTAAATGAGGCGATTGGTGGTGCGGGCGAAGAGCTCTGGCGAGCGGCGGAGAGGGGAGCCCCGGCGACTCGATCTGGGCGAGATCGAGGTGATATGATGGGTGGAGCGGAGCGACAGAGTGAAGGGGAAGATAACAGAGGTGGTCTTGGCGGCGGTGGAATACTGGAGTGGCCGGAAATGAGAGGCGGAGCTCAGCTCCGCTGTGGGTTCGATCTACGATTCACGGCGATTGGAAGAACGACAAGCAAAACTGCTACTGATCTAACCTACTCTACGCTACAGCTACAAGAAAAGGGAAAAAGAAGAGAGAGAGAGGCTCACTAGAGACGATGGCTGCGAGGAGCGACGGAGCTCCGGCGAGGGGTTGAATCGCTTCGATTCTACACCAATCAGCTCGAACCCCGAGTCGATTCGACTCCCCCTGTCACGAGGAGCACGAAGAGGTAGGGGTTTTCGATTGAAAATGGCGGAAGAAGGATTAGGTTCGAATCGAAGTTGGAGGTGCTCTTTTGAAGGGTTGACGGATGGTGAGAGGAACGAGGGTCAAACGCCTCGATTAGTGGTCCTCAGCCCAAGAAATCACTTGGGCGTGATTCACCACTAATCGAGGAACAAAAACTCCGAAGGAATCGACACGATTTGGTGCAAGGTGGAGTCTAGAAAATGGCAAGAAGATGAGACAAAAACGCTTCTGACAAGTCTGGAGGAGAGGGTCAGACAGTTGACCTAGGTCAACTGTCAGACCAACCTGGTTGGTCCACGTGGACCAACCAGGAAAAATCCTCAAAAAATGATTTCAAAATCAAAATAAAATAGTAAATTAATGAATTTCATTTTGGTTAAAAAATAAAAAATGTTTATTAAATTATGGAGTATTTTATTATGAATTTTAATTATTTTTATGAGGCTTCTTTTTACAAGTTCACTTTTTAGCCCTTTATAGGTATAATGCCTATGTGTTTTAGCATTTTATTTTTATTTTATGTATTTTAATGTTATTATTATTATTTAGTATTTTATAAAATTATAAAATACTTTTATATACATAAATATATTTTTAGTTTATTTTTCTGATTTATTTTGTATAATTAATAAATTATAAACATGTATGTATATGTATGTACATAGGTATTGTATCTATGTTTTGTGTATATAAGTATTTTTATTTTGAATTTTATTTACATTCTTATTCTGATTTTAATATTCACAATTATCATAAGTAATATTTACAACATTATAAATATAAAATTATAAAAATAATAAATAAATAATAAATTGATTATTTTAATATGTACAAATATACAATAGGGGTCCAAAACTTAACTTTCAAACCGTAGCTCCTCCAAATGCGAAACCACAGCCATTAAATAGCTTATTTTTTTATATATACAATTAAAGGTGAGTTTGCTACATTTGGAGTTGTCAGTTGTGAGATACGGGTCTGGGAAGTTGGGATTCTGGATTTTTATTTAGACCATAACTTTTCAACTGTACATTATTTCTCTGTGAAATCAACTTTGTATTTTTCTTTATTAAATTATCTACAACTTTCATGTACAAAGTTTCTTTATTTGATGTATAAAAAGTGGAACCAAAAATAGGTCCCAAAATGAATAAAGAATGAATACAATGTATAGGTATTTGGACTGTGTTTTTGACCTTATCTCCCCCTACATTATTCCTTGTCGACCTATTCATCAAGATGCCTAGGCCTCGAGGTTTCGGGTCATAAAATATTTACAATATTTTATTCTTTTTCTTTTCTTTATTTATTCTATAATTTTGGCCTTAATTACAGTATTTTATACACTATTTGAATGCACATGCATGAATGCTAAGATGATGATTTTAATACTTTTTACAGGCATTTGATAGGATTTTTGGTGCCAAAATGATAGAATAAAGATGATGAAATGTGGATTCATCAGGTCATCAACCTATTGGCCTGCCAAATGTACATACTCAAACATATAGTAACATATCTGTCTCCGGTCAGAGGATGTGTGCCTGTATCGTGACAGCATACGATATAGGACTTTGGTTATCTCGATCTCGTTAAGTCAACTCTTTGACCTAACTAATCTGACACCTCCGAATCTCTATTCCTATGCAGAGGACCTGCATCAAGAGGTCGGTCAGATATCAGCCTAACTGAGATAGGATTGCCATCTCCTACTCTGGCTAGAGATAATCTCTTAATAATCATTTGACGGTGCTTGACGAGTCCTCAATCTAACTCATTAGATATTCATCTAAGCACCAGCCTCTATGATTCAATAATTGAATCAACAACTGTATGATCATTAAGATGGCCATGGTACATAACCCTAATTGTACTAAGGGACCTATTATGCAAATTATTCATTCTTCATTTCAGATCAGGGAATGATATTCGCAATAACATTTATTGCATAATGGCTCACCGTGGGCTCGCATGTCCAACAAACTAGGCCAAAGTCATGCAAACAAAAATTTGCAGCAAAAAAAGAGGAAGAGATGTTGTAAAAAAATGAAGAGGAAAAGGAGCAACATGAGGGCACCCCTGTTGGACAGGACATGCTATTTTCTTTTAATTGAGGCTTAGTGGACCGATGAAGTACTTTAAAAATGATGAGAAGAAAATAATAAAAAAAGAGAGATGATGGAGCTATCGAAAAATTGAAATGAAGAAAACAACCAAAAAAGGGAGGGTGTTGAAGGATGTTTTTTGAGTCTCATGTTTAGTCCCACATCGTGTGACGGTAGGAGTTTTATTTCTTAGTTATATTATATAAAGAGCCACAAATCCATTGTAATATTTTAAAAAACATAACGCAATAGCTAGCCCTAGAGGCTTTTCCTCCCGTGGTTTCATCATGTTCCTTAGAGAGTAAACTCTATGTAAAATCGAGACATTTATTGTCTCGTTTCTTGTTTTCGTACTCATAGGTTGTGTTCGATTGGAAGGATAGGAAGGGTGGTTAAGGTCGAATAAGCATAGGAATAATTGTAGGTAAGGTGGAATAAGGATATGAATAAGGGTGGAATATAAGTAGAGAGAGATGCACAGAGGGAGACATCCGTATGAGGAAAGAGAGTGGAGGGAAATAGCGCCCCTATTCTTGGAGGTATTCTCCAAACAAACACCAACATAAATTGCAAGAGTGTGTTATAAGAACGGAGAAGAGTGTGTGACAACTTGGATTCAAATTTTAAATTATTTAAATATGTTTGATCGGGTTCGACTGGATTAATTACAAGACTCGAATAACCTAACAAGATGTCATGATTGGTTATTGATATAAATTAATTTAAGAATAGCTTTACTCGAAAAAATGAAAGGCGACTGGTTGGTTATTGTACCGAGGTGAGATATGAGTATATATCTGTACCCCTAACTAATGGTAGGTTTTTCTTCTCCTCTATCTCACTGTACGACATGTGGCAAACGGGCAAACTCTCTCAGACTTCTCTTATTCAAGTGACGTCTATATCCTTCTCTCTCTCCCCCTCTCCCTCTCTCTCTATCCACTTACTCTCTCACCCTCGATCTTTCTCCCTTCCTCTCCCTCTCCCTCTCCCTCTCTCTCTGTCTCTCTCCCTTTCTCTCTCTCTCTCTCTATCTATATATCCACTTACTCTCTCCCCTGTGATCTATCTCTTTGTCCCTCTCTTCTTCCATTTCTCTTCTCTCTCTCTCAAATGATATATCTCTTCCTCACTCCCTCTCTCTATACCCGACCCCCTCTCTCTTCATATTCTATCCCTCCCCACTCACTTTCTCTATTCATGTTCTCTCCCTCCCTCCCTTTCTCTCTCCATCAATTCACATTTATGTCTGATTTCCTCTTTCTTAATTTAGAAATATATTAATACTAAATAAATAAAGACAATAGCATATATTATTTATAGCTTTTATCAAATTTGAAATATATTAGTTAAAAACTATTATTCTCCTTTTAAATCTACTACTTTGAGAAAAAAATAATTGTAATTTTTTAAAAGTACTATTGACATCATTTATATGTAATAATTTTTTAATTGAAAAAAATGAATGAATATTTTTATCGTAATGATTTCAACAAAAATATAAATTCAAATAACAATTTAATCCATTAATTTTTTAGTAAAATCTATTTAAAATTCTTAATTAAATATATAAATGCGTTAACATAATAGTTTATAAATATACAAGATATGAATTTGTACTTATATTTTTCAAAGAGTGTAATGGATGTATTGAGTTTTATTTTTTAAAGTATATTATATAAATATAATTAAATTAAAAATCTTTATTTATTTTTTTTATAAAAATCAAAATTTATAAAAATAAATATTATCATATTAAGAAAATATACGTCACTTTTTATCTCTCTTTTTTACCAATTCTCTCCTCCTTCTCTCCCCATTATTTAAAAGTTACCTTTTTTTTTCCAAACTAGCCACTCTCTCTCTCTTCATATTCTCTCCCTCCCTCCATTTGCCTCTCTCCATCAATTTATATTTTTTTATCCCATTTCCTCTTTCTAAATTTAGAAACATATTGATATTAATTAAATAAAGGCAAAAACATATATTGTTTATAGCCTTTATATTAACATTTTTTTAAATTGTTACTTTCCTTTTCAATCTATGACTTTGAAAAAAATATAATTTTATCCCGCAACGAAGTGAGGATATGCTAAATACCTATAACAAGCTTGGCCCCCAGCGGGAGACGCTGATTGGTTGATCTTGATGTGGCCGTGCATTCCTGCTTCGTCGGGTCCGTAGAATTGAACC
Organism: Ottelia alismoides; assembly: GCA_037367405.1. Taxonomy (NCBI): domain Eukaryota; kingdom Viridiplantae; phylum Streptophyta; class Magnoliopsida; order Alismatales; family Hydrocharitaceae; genus Ottelia; species Ottelia alismoides. The sequence continues at coordinate 634,027 of JAZKJV010001052.1, forward strand.
CATCTGGACAAGTACAGTTGTAGCCTCCTGCAGTATTTATACACGTCCCATGACACGGGTACAGCTCTCCATCCTGGCACTCGTCGATATCTGCCAAATCCAATTCCAACGAATTAAAAACGTTTTCCTGTTGAATCAGTGCATCCTCTACGTATGTATCAAACGATCTAAGATCATCTCAGTACATTACTTCACATGGTATGAAAACAAACAGTTATCAGGAAATCATCTGTATTTTGTCACTGTCAATGAAAATAAGGAGTCTTGTGATAGTCATTTGACCTAACTATTAATTGTGCTTCTCATAAGTTATCAGCGAAGTTGACAAGTATGATTGCGATCCTGCAATGAATATGATACTTGAAATCGAATTTTAACAAAAATTAATAGTAAGTTTGCACTATTATATAATGTGCTGCTGCACATATTTCACGTCGTGCGTGGTATAATCAACTTTTTTTTCATTTATAAGTCAGTTTTTGACAGTGATATTAGGAAGAAATTAAGTAAGATTTCCTGGACGATAAGATGATCAAGAAGGCAACACAGCCAACAACAATTATTAAACAGGACGTTCAAAATGGATTTTACAATAGTTTCTAGACTTGGTATTTATTCGAGGTCTCTACGTTGCACTAATGTCTTTATTTTTATTTTGTTTGCAATAATACATGTGGCCTTAACAATACTGTCCAATAATACTTATTCCCTTATTGTTAGTTGGTGTCTTTCACCCTCTCAAATTGTCGTTAAAGGTAGGGTCGTAAGTGTATTTGGATTCCTTCTTCTTTTCTTTGTCTTCCTCCTCAAGGTCAATTACAAAAAGCATCAAGTTGGTAAACAGATCATTCATGATATGTCAAATCCAATAGAAATATGACCAGAGATAATATCCAACTACAGAAAAATGAACCACAAATTTTCAAAGATATTTAACGTCGAAAAGTCTGATGATGTGATTAAAAATCATGGGTTGATCACAACATAAAATCGATCACTTTACTCAAATTAATCCATGACTTTGGGGATCCCAAAATCAACCCCCTATGTATGATCTACAAATAGGGATGAAAATTTGTAGGGATGAAAACGGTCGGATACGGATACGAATATATATATATATATATATAGTCATATCTGTATCCAATTTAAAATACAAATACGAATGCGGATACGAATATCAACGGATGTGAAAATTGTGTTACCATATCCTTAAAAACGAATACGAATGTAAAACGAATATGAATCAAATATGAATAACAACATAAATATTTAATAGATTAACTAAAATATGCATGTTTAAGATGATTTACACATAAAATAGATGTAACGGACCGTCTCTTTATTAAACAAAAAAAATTGTTATTAAATGTTACAAAGAACTCAACGGCATCTTTAATAGGATAAAAAAAATAATAATATTAGTAAAGAAGAGATAATGAATTAGGACTATTATCCATTAATTATAAAATAATTATCCCTTGCTTAGTCAAAACTATTATCCATTGATTAATTCAATTTATTATTGTTATTTTATCTCATGATTGGTACCTATAAAAAGGGCATGAAGCCCTCCATTAGTCTCACCACTCGTGAGGGAGAGAGAGAGAGAGAGGTCACCGGCAACAATATTTGTCGCATTTCAAATCCGGCAACGACAACCTTCTCCGTCAACGTCGAAGACTCATTCCGGCGAAATCGGAGAAGAAATCGACGTGGCCGGAATCGATCCGGATTTGACGGAGTCTTGGTCGACGAATTTCTATCGTCGACAAGGTATGTGTCGACCACTTTTAGGAACACGATACCGTGATAGAGTGTGTAACGTGATTTTCATTTATTTTGAATAGCCACCCAGGAATTCCTAATTATGTTTGATCCCATGTTGACGGCAAGAAAATTGGTTGGGTTGAAAAATGCCTTGCATTATTTTATTCCTCTTCACCTTATATACACGTCATTGGATATTCGTGAGTATGCAATTTTTTAAAATCAAACGCATAATTGCAAATTCAAATAGCATATTTTCATTATATAATTTTGTTTCATGTGATAACGGCATGGAAATTTATCTTAATTGTAAATTAATCACACATCAGAAACGTACAATTTAAGTGATAGGCATGCAACCTTTATATTAGTACACACTAATTGTCGAATTATCAAAGTGATAGTGATGGGCTTGTAACATTTACATTAGGGCCCTTTATTTTTTTTCCTACCGGCCATGTAATCCATTGTTACTGTTAATTCATTAACATCTAAGTGCAACCAAGAAAGCTAAATCATTCCATACAACTGCGTATGGTACTGTTATGCTATGTCACCAAAATCCTTGTAGTTTTCATATTATTATATATTGTACAATTTCATGCATCATCGCATACATCATCAATATTTACTTTGTTATTCTTCATGAAGGAATACCATGTTTATGATAGCAAGAAGTAATTGTTATATTCTTCGTTGATAAATAAAAATGTTAACAAAAAAGGTCATTATAATTACTGTTAAAATTTTGGCACCGACTCGAACTAAGGGGTCGAAAGGGCCTAAAGGGCCAACGTCTTCCGGGGGCGTGAGGCAAAAGATAAGTCCTCTACAGTTGTAGCTACACTGTCATGTTATGTATTATGATCCGCTTGTGCCGGCGGTAAGCCATCAAAGCCATCAAAGCCGCCTAAGAAGTAACAATCAAGACCACTCTAAACATGAAAAATGGCATGGGCATATGTGCAATATATGTTAATGTTATGTGCATATATGCAATTATGTTACTGTTATGGACTTATGTGTAACTTCCGTTAAAGTTAAGTGCAAGAATGAAACTTACGTAATGCCGTGGACATATATGCAATTTATATCAATGGTTGGTGCATATTTGTCATTTATAGTAATTTTAAGGGTACGCGTGCAATTATGTTATTGTTAAGTGCGCAAAAGCAATTTATGTAAATATTATGGGCATACATGCAAATATGGTAAAATATAGGGGTATATGTGCAAATATGTTATGTCATGCATGGTTATGAAGAAAATTAATTATATGCACTAAATAAGTTGATTTATGATTTTTGTGACTTGTTTTCTACGCTAGCCGGCTTGACCCAAACTCGGCACATACTGAGCGTTATGCTCATAACATGTTATGCTAACTTTTTCAGGGGAACGTGAGGATTAGACCATTAGCAGTTTAAGGGAGACGACACCGTCTTCAAGAAGTAGGAGCGGTATGGATCTACTGCGTTTTTGTTGGGAGGACGTCTTTATGCCCACTGGAATAAGGAAATCGTGGATACGATTTCATCTAGTTTATTTAATTAAAGAACTCTTGGAAATGTGACCTTATTATGTTATGGAAAAGTTTTTTTTATGATAGTTCTTTACTGCTCTTTTATGCTATGATTGATGCTATGAGTAACGTTCCCGAGATGTCCGCCGAGTTTCTCGCTTCCGCATCATTCTCGGACGATCGGGGACGTTACAGGTGGTATCAGAGCAGGAGTTCCTCTGGGCATAAGATATCCGACCAAAACAAACTTAGATCCACTAGCTTTAGAAAATATAGGCTTTTGACCGTAAATTTCACATGTCATCATTTCAGATGGCCCCTCGTCGTGGGAATGAGGCGAACGGAGATCGTGACTCTTCGTCTACCCAGGATATGGCTATGGACATGCAACGTCAAATGTTGGAATTGATGACCATGATGGCTCAGCAGCAAAAGCACCAAGGGCATGGTTCTAGTGGATTGACCCTGAAGACTTTCATTCAGCATGATCCACCTATCTTTCGAGGAGAACCTGAGCCGGATAAAGCTGAGCATTGGTTGAGGGAAATGGAGCTTACCTTCGAGGCGACCGATTGTCCTGGAGAGAAGAAGGTGATATTTGGCACTTATCGTCTACGCGACAACGCGAAAGAATGGTGGACCTCTTGTAAAAGCATACCCTTTGATGATAAAACCACCATCGAATGGAAGGACTTTAAGGAACGTTTCACCGAGCGTTACATTCCTCAGCATGTTCGAGATGCAAAGAGGCTGGAATTTATTGAGCTTCGACAAGGGAGTTTATCCGTTGAACAATATGCCTCCAAATTCCAAGAGCTGGAAAAGTACGAAAAAGGAATATGCGAAAATGAAAGGCAACGTGCTAGAAAATTTGTCGAAGGCTTGAATTCAGGTTTGGGCATGAAGGTGCTCACTCGAGGCCCTCAGACCTTTTCAGATGTAGTTTCAGCGGCTGTGGAGATCGACTCAGCCTATAAAAGAATCCAACAACAAGGTGGTGGAAAACGTCCACATTCTACTGACAATAAGAAGGGTAAGCATGATAAGGATAAATGAAAGAAGCCCAGAATCGAGAATGCCACGAAAGATAAACCAGTATATCCTCTATGCCCTCACTGCGATAGGAGGCGCGCGGGAGAATGCTATAAGCTTACAGGAGCTTGCCTGGCTTGCGGACAGAAGGGGCACTTTATTAGAGATTGTCCCAAGAAGAAGGAACAGAACTCTGGAGATCAAAAGAAGCACGTCAAAGGGCGGGTGTTCGCTCTACCTTCAGGAGAGGAGGAAGATGGACACACCACAGTGGAAGGTACTCTTTCTATTGCGGATCATTTGAGCTATGTTTTATTTGATTCTGGTGCATCGCACTCTTTTATCTCTCATCGATTCGCCAACAAATTGAATCTTGCGGTTATTAAACTTCCATATACACTTAGTGTGACTTCACCAATGGGTGAACACTCTACTTTGGGAACATACATGGCGGATGTGCCTGTCCTTGTTGAAGGACACAATCTACCAGCCAACTTGATATTACTACAGATGAATAACTTTGATGTTATTCTGGGTATGGACTGGCTTTGGGAGCACTATGCGGCCATATATTGCACGCAAAAGAAGGTGGTTTTTAATAAACCATATATGACAGAATTGGTCATTCGTGGAGGCAAAAAGAGAGATCAGATGATTGTATCAGCCATAAGAGCACATCAATTGATAGCTACGGGGTGCACGGCTTATTTGGCTAGTATAATAAGTACAAAACCCTCTATGGCACAACTTGAGGATTTGGACGTCGTACGAGATTTTCCGGATGTTTTTCCAGATGATCTCCCAGGTATTCCACCTAGAAGGGAGATTGACTTCACTATTAATGTATTACCGGGTACGACTCCTATCTCTAAGGCACCTTACAGAATGGCTCCTGCTGAGTTGGAGGAGTTGAAAAAGCAATTGCAAGAACAACTAGATAAAGGGTTCTTGAGACCAAGTGTTTCTCCTTGGGGTGCTCCTGTCTTATTCGTGAAAAAGAAGGACGGATCCCTTAGACTCTGCATTGATTACAGAGCGTTGAATAAAGTCACCATAAAAAATAAGTACCCGCTACCTCGCATTGATGATTTATTCGATCAATTGCAGCAAGCAGCGGTCTTCTCCAAAATTGATCTTCGGTCCGGTTACCATCAGCTCAGGATCAAGGACGAAGACATATCAAAGACAACATTCAGGACGAGATACGGGCACTATGAATTCTTAGTGATGCCTTTTGGCCTCACAAATGCGCCTGCTGCATTTATGGAGTTGATGAATAGGGTATTCCGAGAATACCTGGACAAGTTTGTGATCGTCTTTGTTGATGATATTTTGGTTTATTCACCAGATATCGAACAACACCGAGTGCATCTTCGATTAGTTCTTGAGACATTGCAGCGACACCAGCTTTATGCTAAATTATCCAAATGCGACTTTTGGCTTCAGGAAGTTGCATTCCTTGGTCATGTTGTATCCAAGGATGGTATTTCTGTGGATCCCGCGAAGATGGAGACTGTTTTAAATTGGAGTCAGCCCAAGAATGTCTCTGAAATCCGCAGTTTTCTAGGACTGGCAGGATATTACAGGAGATTCATCCAGAATTTTTCTAGGATCTCCCTACCTCTGACCCGATTGTTGAGGAAAGACGTAAAATTTGAATGGTCTCAGAAGTGTGAGCAAAGCTTTCAAGAGTTAAAGCAAAGAGACGACTGCTCCTGTTCTCACGCTACCCTCGGGTAGTGGTGGATTCATGATCTACACTGATGCATCTGGCTCCGGTTTGGGATGTGTCCTCATGCAGCATGGAAAAGTTGTGGCTTACGCATCCCGACAGTTGAAAGAAGCTGAAAGAAATTATCCGACGCATGATTTAGAGCTTGCAGCGGTAGTTTTTGCACTAAAGATATGGCGTCATTATTTATATGGAGAGAAATTTGAGGTATTTACTGATCATAAAAGCCTCAAGTATATCTTCTCTCAGAAGGAACTGAATTTGAGGCAGAGACGATGGTTGGAGTTTTTGTCAGACTATGATCTTTCCATTGACTATCATCCCGGAAAGGCGAATGTAGTTGCTGATGCGCTTAGTAGGAAATATGAAGGGAAGCTTGCGAGTATGAAATTGCAGTGGCAGGTAATGAAGGATTTAGAGGAATGGAACCCTTTTATTGAAAGAAAGACTAGAGTTCTTATGGCCAGAATGAAGATCCACTCATCATTGGTAGAGAAAGTTATTTTGGCTCAAAAGGATGATGATGATCTCCAAAGATTGATGACCGCTTCTCGAAAGGAAGGATCTGATTTCTCAATTGGGATAGATGGAGCAGTGAGATTCCGTAATAGACTGTGGGTGCCTGATAATAGTGAATTAAAGCAAGAAATTCTTGAAGAGGCTCATAGGTCCATGTATACCATTCATCCCGACACTACAAAAATGTACAAAGACTTACAACGGAATTTTTGGTGGCCTAAGATGAAGAACGACATTGCAAAATTTGTGTCGGTGTGTCTTATTTGTCAGCAAGTAAAGATTGAGCACCAGAAGCCTGCAGGTCCTCTGCAATCACTAGAGATCCCCGAATGGAAATGGGAGCATATCACCATGGATTTTGTTTGTGGGTTGCCAAAAACAAAGAAGGGGCGCTTCGATACTATTTGGGTGATTGTTGATCGTTTAACGAAGTCGGCTCATTTCTTACCTATCAGATTAGATCAATCTACAAAGAGCCTTGCTGAATTGTATGTAAATGAGATTGTGAAGTTGCATGGTGTCTCGGTATCAATCGTGTCAGACAGAGACACGAGATATACCTCCCGATTATGGAAGAGCGTACATGATGCTTTGGGTACTAGTTTGAAGTTCAGCACATCTTTCCATCCTCAGACTGATGGACAATCTGAAAGAACAATCCAGACCTTAGAAGACATGTTGAGAGCCTGTGCCCTCGACTTTGCTGGAAATTGGAATAGACATCTACCTTTGGTTGAATTTGCCTATAATAATAGCTATCATGCAAGCATTAAGATGGCTCCTTTCGAAGCATTATACGGCCGACCATGTAGATCCCCGTTGTGTTGGAGCGATGCTGGGGAAAAATACATATTGGGACCTGAATTAGTCCAAGTATGTACGAAGGGTGTGGAAGTAATTCGGAAAAGACTTTTAGCCGCTCAGAGTAGACAAAAGTCTTATGCTGATTGTCGAAGGCGGGAATTGAACTTCGAAGTAGGTGACCACGTGTTCTTAAAGATTTCTCCTACCAAAGGAGTAGTGCGATTCGGCAAAAAGGGAAAATTGAGTCCTAGATATGTGGGACCTTTTGAGATAATAAAGAAAGTGGGAGAGGTAGCATATCAGGTTGCCCTTCCACCTCATTATTCCAGGTTACATGATGTTTTTCATGTATCGATGTTAAGAAAGTACAATCCTGATCCATCGCACGTGATCGAGCATGAAGTCCCGGACATTCAGCCGAATCTAACATATGAAGAAAGACCAGTTCGTATCGTAGACCGTAAGGAGCACCAGTTGCGACGTCGCATAGTCCCGATGGTCAAAGTACTCTGGCAGCACCATCAGAGAGAAGAGGCGACTTGGGAGTTGGAGGACGACATGCGTCAACATTATCCACATCTCTTTGGTAAGTGACTTTTTACAGTATAAATTTCGAGGACGAAATTTCTTTAAGGAGGGTAGATCGTAACGGACCGTCTCTTTATTAAACAAAAAAAATTGTTATTAAATGTTACAAAGAACTCAACGGCATCTTTAATAGGATAAAAAAAATAATAATATTAGTAAAGAAGAGATAATGAATTAGGACTATTATCCATTAATTATAAAATAATTATCCCTTGCTTAGTCAAAACTATTATCCATTGATTAATTCAATTTATTATTGTTATTTTATCTCATGATTGGTACCTATAAAAAGGGCATGAAGCCCTCCATTAGTCTCACCACTCGTGAGGGAGAGAGAGAGAGAGGTCACCGGCAACAATATTTGTCGCATTTCAAATCCGGCAACGACAACCTTCTCCGTCAACGTCGAAGACTCATTCCGGCGAAATCGGAGAAGAAATCGACGTGGCCGGAATCGATCCGGATTTGACGGAGTCTTGGTCGACGAATTTCTATCGTCGACAAGGTATGTATCGACCACTTTTAGGAACACGATACCGTGATAGAGTGTGTAACATGATTTTCATTTATTTTGAATAGCCACCCAGGAATTCCTAATTATGTTTGATCCCATGTTGACGGCAAGAAAATTGGTTGGGTTGAAAAATGCCTTGCATTATTTTATTCCTCTTCACCTTAAATACACGTCATTGGATATTCGTGAGTATGCAATTTTTTAAAATCAAACGCATAATTGCAAATTCAAATAGCATATTTTCATTATATAATTTTGTTTCATGTGATAACGGCATGGAAATTTATCTTAATTGTAAATTAATCACACATCAGAAACGTACAATTTAAGTGATAGGCATGCAACCTTTATATTAGTACACACTAATTGTCGAATTATCAAAGTGATAGTGATGGGCTTGTAACATTTACATTAGGGCCCTTTATTTTTTTTCCTACCGGCCATGTAATCCATTGTTACTGTTAATTCATTAACATCTAAGTGCAACCAAGAAAGCTAAATCATTCCATACAACTGCGTATGGTACTGTTATGCTATGTCACCAAAATCCTTGTAGTTTTCATATTATTATATATTGTACAATTCCATGCATCATCGCATACATCATCAATATTTACTTTGTTATTCTTCATGAAGGAATACCATGTTTATGATAGCAAGAAGTAATTGTTATATTCTTCGTTGATAAATAAAAATGTTAACAAAAAAGGTCATTATAATTATTGTTAAAATTTTGGCACCGACTCGAACTAAGGGGTCGAAAGGGCCTAAAGGGCCAACGTCTTCCGGGGGCGTGAGGCAAAAGATAAGTCCTCTACAGTTGTAGCTACACTGTCATGTTATGTATTATGATCCGCTTGTGCCGGCGGTAAGCCATCAAAGCCGCCTAAGAAGTAACAATCAAGACCACTCTAAACATGAAAAATGACATGGGCATATGTGCAATATATGTTAATGTTATGTGCATATATGCAATTATGTTACTGTTATGGACTTATGTGTAACTTCCGTTAAAGTTAAGTGCAAGAATGAAACTTACGTAATGCCGTGGACATATATGCAATTTATATCAATGGTTGGTGCATATTTGTCATTTATAGTAATTTTAAGGGTACGCGTGCAATTATGTTATTGTTAAGTGCGCAAAAGCAATTTATGTAAATATTATGGGCATACATGCAAATATGGTAAAATATAGGGGTATATGTGCAAATATGTTATGTCATGCATGGTTATGAAGAAAATTAATTATATGCACTAAATAAGTTGATTTATGATTTTTGTGACTTGTTTTCTACGCTAGCCGGCTTGACCCAAACTCGGCACATACTGAGCGTTATGCTCATAACATGTTATGCTAACTTTTTCAGGGGAACGTGAGGATTAGACCATTAGCAGTTTAAGGGAGACGACACCGTCTTCAAGAAGTAGGAGCGGTATGGATCTACTGCGTTTTTGTTGGGAGGACGTCTTTATGCCCACTGGAATAAGGAAATCGTGGATACGATTTCATCTAGTTTATTTAATTAAAGAACTCTTGGAAATGTGACCTTATTATGTTATGGAAAAGTTTTTTTTTATGATGGTTCTTTACTGCTCTTTTATGCTATGATTGATGCTATGAGTAACGTTCCCGAGATGTCCGCCGAGTTTCTCGCTTCCGCATCATTCTCGGACGATCGGGGACGTTACAATAGATATACTAAATATAATAATTTCATAACAATTATATCAACAATGATGGATGTACTCATAAAATATTGTTACACACAGTTATAAATAAATATATTACTATATTTATGTAAGAAAATGAATATACGAATACGAATGCGAATTAACAAATGTCAAAGTGATATCCATATTCGCATCCATTTTAAATCGAATACGAATGCGAATGTCAAAATATCTATCAAACGGATACAATAATGGATTGGATACGAATATATTCACATTCGTTTTTGTCCCTACCTACAAATCGTCGAAACATAGTTAAGAAAAATAGAGAGGGGAATGATACTACCAAACCGATAACTCTATTTCCAAATTATAGAAAAAGATTATAGAAAAAGATGTCAAAGATAAACAACTCCAAAGAAATCTCTTTCCAAACCTGGCAGTATTTGCACACATCTTTCTTCTCCCACTCTTTCTTGTACTACACGTTTGTAATTGTTGCAACAAAAACTTTGATTATATATGATAATTAAATAGCAACCATGATATCTTTGCAACTACTCTGACAACGGAAATTAGATGATCATGTTCTAATGTCCCATACAAATTAGATTGTATCGAGTACCTTGCAAAATCCGGAAGTAAAAAAAGATAATCATGAAAAAGAAGGTATTCTTCGCATTCTTCATCTTTGCAAGAAATCAAAAGTTATACTTTGAGGGAATTACATGCGAAAACCAGTGATTATGTCATGTATTTTGATAGCAGATAGGTAGTAATGTTACTTTCTGAAAGCGAAGTTGCCTTTGGAAATCAGAAAGAACCGATACACACAAATCAATATATGTGTGTATTGATGTGCATAATGTCAAGTTTTTCCGCTCTTGATGTACAATTTAATATATTATATATCCGATAATCACGAGCTTCCGACTTTTCTTGTTGAATTAATATTAAAAAAAGTTTTATCAGTTGAGCCAATTTCAGTTATTGCAAAATTAGTTATACCTTTCCCTTTTTTACGATATCAGTTGTATCTCTATATTCTTGCAAAATTTACAGTTCGGAAGAGTACAATTGATAAAAACTCTAAGAGAAGGTTTATTTCGAGAAAAAGTAAGAATGAAGATGAAGAATAAGATAAATAAGGGTATATTCTTTATTGGCCGAGAAGATAGGAACAACGAGAATAATGTGAAATGAAGGTAAATAAAGTGGAATAAATATATGGATAAGGGTGAAATAAAATGAAATAATAGAATATAAATGGAGTAACAGTACTTTAGAAATCACGTCGGGCAAGAAATTGAACACTTATTTCAATGTTCATTCTCCAAGCAATAGGGTATAAAGAGGAAAAAGTCATACCTTGACAACCACCAACGAGATAAGGATTGCCTTCGTACCCAGATGAGCAGTTACAGTAATAGCCACCTCCGTTAACAGAGTCCACACATATGCTATTGCCGCTGACGCATGTGTAACCGGACTTGCTCTTCGCAGCTTCTGCACAGCTCTGGTTCCCGACGACCCACTCGAGGACGAGCGGCAGCATCGTGGCAGTGGATATAGAAGTGATATCGCTGCTGTGGAAGGTGTAGTTGTTCTTTTCCACGAGAAACGAGTAGCTGCAGTTGTTGAACTGGGTCACTTTGCTGCTGTTATCCCTCTCCATAAATGTGGCCTCGTACCACTTGACGCCTGACGGAATAGAAGCCTCGCAGCAGCCGACCCCCGAACACTGCTTATCATCGACGTCTGTCAGGTCATTGCACCCGGAGATGCAGCCACCATAGTTGTTGCTGTTGCCGATGAGGATCTTGGCGGAGGTATCGCAGCCCACGGCCGTGAAGACGTTCTGTGTGCTTGACATGGTGTAAGGGGAGCCCTCCATGGTCATATTCCATGCGTCCAAGTTGCGGCCAGAGCTGTTGTAGCAGTCCAAAGAGATGTTCATTAGCACTCGCATGCGAGCTAGTGGGAGAACTATGCCGACGACGGGGACACGTTTGGAGTTGTTGCGGTAGATGGGGGTGTTGGAGGAGTTGTCGCAGGTGAAGCCGAAGTCGGGGAGCATGTAGCAGCCATCGGGGTCGCCAATGATGCCGAAGGGGTACGGGAGATCGACGCCTTTGCAGGAACGACGGCAGTTGGGTGGGGGCTGTGCCGTGGCGATGAGTAGAATCACCGGTAGTAGGAGGAGGTACGGGTATCGATAACCCATTTCTTGCATAAGTGAAGCTCGTGTTGTGCGGGTGTGGACTGGAGGATATGTATATATATTATATAACATGGTTGCTGAATAAGGAAACTCTCAGGGGAAGAATTAATCCACTGTGTTTTTGACGTTGACTTTTTTTGGCTGTTTTACACTTGCATCTCTGTCTTTTTGTAACAACATCTCTGTCCTTGTATTCTTCAATGGTTAATAGTTGTGTCCTTACGTCCCGATTTTTTTTACAATAATACTTTGATTACATAAAGGACATACTATTTTGGTTAATAGTTGTGTCCGCTGAAAATTCGATTCTATAAGGGTTCATATTTTGGTGAGTTCTTTCATCGAAAAATCGATTACATAAAGGTTTATTTTTCAACGAGTTGTTTCATCGAAATATTCGATTCCACAAGAAGTTGTTTTTTGATGAGTTGCTTTACTAAAAATTTGATCCTATAATGCCTCATAAGGACATACTATTTTTTTTTCTAAAAAAGTCTGAATACATGTAAAAATGAGCCTCAAGACTTGATGGGCCTTGAGCCATTGCACTCGAAAACTACTCTAAAACCCTAACCCATAAACCCTGGGCTCTGAGGTCACGTGTGGGAAGTGACAAAACTGCCAATCAATGAAGGTATAGATCTCAAGCCACTAGGTGGTGGTCAGCTCACGAGGGAGATGAAGGAGATAGTGCAAAGGAGAGCCGGACGTTATTATGCTCCCCAATTGGAACGGGTTTGGCTCCTATGTAATGGGAAAGAAGAGAAAAGAAGAGAACGGGACAGAAGAAGAAAATGAAAGGGAAAGGGGCCAATCACTATAACCAAAATTGATCTAAGCTAACGAATAATTTAGTATCCATTGCCACAGAGTTAAAATCAATATATTACACGTTGCTCATTCTTTAAATTCGCGATGAATATCTTATTCCTTGGTATATTCTTCGCATCAATTCGTATAATAATGAGTATACATTGACTTTTTTATTTAATCCTCATTAAATATAGTAATTGTTAAGCATATTGGAATTAGGAATCTTAATTAGATGAGACTCCTAATCTTAATAATAGTTGAGTTGTATTTCATTTGTAGTCTTAATGGGAATAGGATTATATGGTTGTAATTTGGCTATATATAGAGGGGATGGGAGGCATTACCCCTACACTACCACCACAATAACAATATAATCCCTAGAAAAGGGGGAGAGAGAGAGAGAGAAGAAAGAGATGAAAGAGCGAGGAAACGGAGAGAGTTGTTATAACACCCATACCCCCAAATATAGTCTCACATCTAAAACTCACAAAATATGAGAGTGAGTTATAAGTGTTGGGGATTACTACTTGACAACTTGGACTTTAGCATTTTGAGTGGTTGTCAATGTTTCATTTGGGTCTGAATCCAACAAGTTGTCATGGTTAGTTTTCCTCGAAACGGACCGGGGACTTAAGCATGAGACGTTACAAATGGTATCAGAGCCAATTTCTCTCTGATTGTGGAAAGGGCTACCCGAGAGGTGGAGCCACTCCTACAAAAAGATAAAAGGAAATGGCTATCGGAGCTTGCAACCGTCATTGTCACTGGAATAAGTGATAAGCCATGTTGCAATGAGGACGTTATGAATATAAGTGGGAGAGGTTGTAACACTCATACCCCCAAATATAGTCTCACATATAAAACTCACAAAGTATGAGAGTGGGTTATAAGTGGTGTGGATTATTACTTGACAACTTGGGCTTAATCTTTTTGAGTGGTTGCCAACATGTCCATTTGAGCCCGAACCTAACAAGTTGTCAGGGCCAGTTTTCCTCGATAAAAGATCGGGGACCAAAGCCCGGGACATTACAGCTGTACTCGTTATAATTTATAGTGATCTTTCTTCTCCAATGATCTTGAGAGATGACCAGCCACCGTTATATCTAGTTGTTCTTTCTTTCACGTGCTTCCGTGGTGATGGTCGATTGTGCATCCGCATCCGTATCAGGTAGTTTGTGACCCAACAGTGGCATAAATTTTATTGAATACGTCAACAAAAAAATCGCCGTTATTTGATACTTTAACAATACGACATTCATTGAAATTACAAAAAAATAAAGATAATTTTACGAATGGATAATCGTCAGTATTGTATTTTTAACATCAAAAGATATGACAATAAATATTTAAATTATTAATTGTCGTAGGTTAACTTTGTTGTTGAGAATGGTTCAACGACATGGGATAGTAGGATCACGATGGACTTACATATTAAATCAACTCAAATAATCCTCATTATTCAATTCCACGTGAACGAGTCCGAAGAAGAATAAATGGCATTTGCATATTTTTCTTTTCCTTCTTATTACACGTGTATACATAAATGGGAATAGACCACACCTACCATGGGACAACTGTCAATGATCCAAGAATAGAGTTGGACAAGTTTTATTGCAAAATAAAAGATAAGGTATAAATGTATTTGCAGAAACTCGACGACTTTTCATCGTTCATGATATCTCATATATGACGTAAATTGTGATAAAAGTCATGGAGCGGCGGTGTCAAAGGTATGGACTTTATATGGAGTAGACTTTCGTAATATTTGCGAAATTCGTCCTCCTCTAGATTTTTGACATTGGATAGTGCATGCAGCTTAATTTATATGCCATACTTAATTTGTACCTACGAAACATGTGCAAGTAGGGTAAACATTATGAATACTATATTTAATCAATATGAGAACAATAATGGTAATATCATGATTTTTTTATCTTCTTACCAACTCAAAAAAAAATAGTCAGTATTCGTTCCACCGGAAATGGATTGTTTTGTCAAATTAAAGTTTCGCAAATCTTTACATGGAGTTTAAGTATCGATGCTTTATGGAATTAATTGTTGATTGTTTATGGAAATTATGGAAATAAAATGACAATAAAGGGTGCGAAATATTTTCTAATTGAGCTTTGAGATATTCTCTACCTGTGTTCTTGAATGTAGTCTTGGCAATTTACTTGATCGACATTATTTAAGGGAGGTATGTTGATTTCTGTTCTTCCACTAGGATCACTTGTTGTTGATGATGTGTGATTATACTACCTTCGTTTTGTGATGTTGTCGAATTTATTTTGTTGTTCCCTTTGCGTGTTTCTGAAACATTTGGGATCAGGTAGATAGGGATGGAGTATAGGAAAGGGGACGTTTAGGTTGTATGCCATACTACAAAAAGTTGTGGTAATGGTTTTCTTCGATCACCCTTAGGCTCATGGCTATGACTTATCAACCAGATCACTCGAGTTAAATAATTGTGCGTTAAGAGATCGCTATTAGGTGAAAAAAATCACCTGATCAGCTTCTTTTGAATCCTGTAAAAGAGACAACATAAATCGCGGTCGTTGTATCGACTGGGTGAATTTTAGCAGAAAAGATAATTTTTTGGTTAATCTTTTTATTTATTTTATTTATACTACTAAACTTTAATATATAGCGGTAAAGTACGGGAGTATCAAATTCAGGGAGGCAAACTGTTGGAAAACTAAGAGAAAACTATAGAGATCTAAGATTAAAGGGTATCCTAATTTTTATTTTATTTTAGGGATTTTCTGGATTTTTATATGATTTTTGTGAATGTTAACTATTTTATGATTTTTATTATTTTATAAAATGGTCTTGTAATTTTTATTTGGTTATTATTTTTTATTTTTTATGTTTTAATTTTTATTTTCTATTTTTATGAATTTTAAATATAATTTTAGGATTTTTATAGATTTTTTATTGATTTTTTAGAGTTGAAAATTAGGTTTTTATAGAAATCGGAATTTTATTTTGGATTTTTTATATTTAAAATAACACGAAATGTTTTTATTTTATTTTTAATGAAAGTAGAGGAAATTCTCTTTAAAATGATATGCTGTATGTTTTTAGGTGATTTTCCTTTATTTAGTTATGAATTTTTAATGTTCTTTGTGTATTTTGTATTTTTTTATTGATTTTAATATTTGATTTTTATTTTTGATTTTCTGTGTTAAATATGGTAAAATATACTCAAGGTGAAGTTTTTAGAATTTTGGAAGTGTTTTTATATTTTTTTATGATTTTTAAAGTTTGTTATATTTTTATGTATTTTTTATGATTTATTAGACAAAATAGAAAATATTTTTATATTTTTTTCAGAACTGTTATAATATTGTATATAGTATAATATAGGGTACTTTTATATGTTTTTATTGTATATTTATATTTTGTACTTTATTAATTATGTGTTAATATGTATAATGGTTATATACAGGGATAGGGGTATAAATGCAATAAAAATGGGAAATAGGGGGTGCGCATGTAAATATACAACAATTAAGGGCGGAGAGAAAAATGGCCAAGTTGCGTGTGTTTTCCACGTGATAGCTCCACCTGCTAGACCTGTTCACAAATGTTTAAAACTCCAAGGACGTGTGCAAAAATACCAGATAATTACGTGCTTTGGCATGTGCTGGTGAAGCGGGATGTGTTGGCAATATTTAGAAATAATGAGGGTTCGTAAAAAAAACTAAAATATCAGGCGTACACGTGTGAAGCACGTGCACCACCTTAGTTAAGCGATGGGTGATGGCGTCATTTTAAACCATCCGAGGGCTCCAGTTCAATCTGGAGCAAATGTTAACGTGTGTCTTTACTACAACCATTCAATCAGATCTGATCGAGCAGCTATAGATGAAAGCTCCAAATTAAGAAATCTAGGCTCCAGGCATTCGAGCCAATTCCTTTTGCTATTCCCCAATTCGAGCTCTCCGGTGAAGTGTTCTTCAGTTGCAGTGCTTTGATCGGAGGGCTGCTCGTAGATCTGCAAAGAAGCAAGAGATGGGCTTTGGGCTGTCGATCAGTGCTCAAGGCGACGGTTACGGCTGTCGACACTCGAGCGTGCTTGCTGGAGATTGATTGCTCCAGGTGCTTCCTTGTTCGTCGTGATTTGATATGATGTGTGATGGTGCTTGATCAGATATGCGACAATCAATCTCTTGTAGTTTGTTGTGATATGGATCACGATCAAATGCTCCAGATCTCAACCAAAGTTCGGTCGACCTCGCATAGGAGCGGCTTTGATCTGAAGTCGATGGTGTTCATCCTCGATGCTTCAGATTCGTTCCTCACCACTAGATGTAATGATATGTGATCCCAGAGATTGGATTTCCAGCTATGGACATGTACTTGTGAATGATGACTGATAACTCGGATTTTGCGAGGGTCAAAATATGTCTCACACAAGGTGGAGACAAAGTCACTGTGGATACTGCTCACGAAATCCAAATTAGTCAACAATTAACCCACAACAAAAATCAAACAATGAAAAGTGGTGTGGAGTTAAAATTTATTATAACTCTACAACAAAGATGTGTATAGGTATAAGTATGTGTAGAGGTTGAACACAGGGAGCAGATAGGTAGAACGGGGAAAAAATGCTAAAAGGTGATTGTGATTAATTTGTCTATGAGTGCTATTTTTGTGGGTTTTTAATTTTATAATTTTTAGTTAATTTTTACTTTTATATTTTTAGATTTTGATTTTTAATTTCTGATTTTGTATTTTCTTTTTATATTTAATATTTTTTATATTTTCTTTTTCTTTTAAATGATTAAAGAAAGCATATATACAATAAAAGATAAGAGAGATAATATATTTATAAAAATATGTAAAAATAATCAAAATTCAGGAAATAAAATATTTTTATGTTTTTTATATTTTTCTAATGTTTTTTTGATTTTCCTATATTTTTGCTATCTTTTTGATATTTTTTTAAAGTAAAAAATGTTGAAAACAGTGAACAAACTAAAAATTCGAAATTAAAATGGAGAAATAAAATACAAAATAGTAAGAAAAATTCTCCAAATTAATTTTAAATTAAAGATAATAAAATATAAAAAAATTAGGAACATAAATGATATTTTTACGATATTTTTATGATTTTTTAATATTTTTATAAAGTTTTTTTGAGTTTTGTAATTTTTAGGAGTTTTCTTTTGTAATTTTTAGTGATTTTTAAAACGAAGTTAAAAGACACATAAATAGGCAAAATATATTTTTTTGGTAATTTTTCAATGGGTTTTGATAATTTTTATGTATTTTCTAATGCAGACAGAAAAGAAAATGCATGTTTTTGAATTTTTATAAATATTAAATGCAATAAAAATGTAAAGTAAAAATATGACGTTAAAGAGCAATAAAACAGAAAGCTATGCAATTTTTTTTAGAAATTTTTAAGATTTTAGAGATGCATGAAATAAATAAAAGAAACAAAAAGAAATTACATTCTAGCAAGGGTGTTTTTGTAATTAGCAAAAAGTCCAGGGGCCACAATGCAATTTTTGTAGAAATATTCAACTGAATAATAAACTTTTCGGACCAAAAATGAAAATCAAAACCTACGAGGGCTTTTCTACAAAATCACCAGGACTAGCGTACGTGAGCACGTACGCCTGATAGGGACTAATATGCAATATACCAAAACCCTGGGGTCAAAATGTAAAATATCCAAAAAAATTAAAACTTAATATATCAAAAATCCGATCAAACACAAATAACCAAAACCTGCGAGGGCTTGGTTGCAAAACACCCAGAGTTTAACGGCCCACGTGGACCTGGACCGAAATGTAAATAAAGTAACAACAAGGTCCTTTTCTCAAATTATCCATAAAATAAAATAACTGCAAATGAATGATTGAGTACTGTTTATTTACTCCAAAAACGACGAGGGTATGATGCAAAATTACCCACGCCTGGGGCAGATCGGATGGTCGGCAGACCGTCACTTGGACACGTGTCATCACAAGGAACGGTGATACCCCTTCGCGATGAATGGCTAAGATCAGATGCCCGAAACGATCGAATGGCTGGACTCTGGGCTAATCCGACGGTAGCTGTAGCACATCAAGAACAAGGGAGATCGTGCGGATATGGAGCATGGAGGAAGAACGTGCGAAGAACATGCCACAGGCAACTTTGAATCGGTAAAATCTCGAGGCTCAGAGCTCTCTATTCCCTTCCGATGGCACCAAAAGCCTCCTGGGAGCTTTCTTGAATGGACGTCGGCTTCAAAATGGCATGGGAGCAGCCAGAGCGCCGCTGCGAAGTCGGCAAAGGAGGGTGGCTCTAGGAGGTTCGGGCTTCGACAAAAATGACCCCAGATGTGGTCCTTCGAATCCTGGGACCTGCAAAGGAAGCACAAACACCCATAGTAAAAGGTTCCCAAGACCCTCGAGGCGCGGGAGGAACGTGGATGGTGAGAGAAGGTTCGCCGGAGCAGGGCTCCGGCGAGCTTCGATGGGAGAAATTAAGGTTACTAGTGTGATTAAAATACAGAATAATTATGCAAAATAAACCTAGGATTAACCCTACGCTAAGAATACGATAAAAGAGGACCTCGAAGGCATGTTTGGCTGAGATTGGACCTCACGACGGCGTGATCGTCGGAGATGATGTTGGAGCCGCCTCGGCCTTTGCCTGGCTCTGCCTGAGCTGTTGGAGGAGGCCTGTCAAGCCTCCGGTCCGGAGCGTCGCCCAAGGGAGCCAAAGTTGAGGTAAAAAAGGTTCAATTTTCAAAAGAGGTGGAGAGGCGATGAATCCACGATTCATTGCCTTTATTCTTTTATTTTAACCTCTTTTCCTTAGTCAAATACCTGTAAATACCCATTAATTCCATAAAATTACCATTTTACATGCATTTATTAAAATTGCATTTTTAACACTTTTTGTACATAAATAAAAGAATAAAGAAGAAAAGAAAAGGAAAAGAAAATAAAGGATGTATTTATGCAATAAATACAGACGGACCCAAACCCTGAGAGAAGGTCAAGACATGACCTGATCGACCAGGAATAAAATAGGGGGAGATAGGGTCTTCTGTTAGAAAATCCAAAAATATTTTGTAAATATTTTTCCTGTATATTTGTACAAAACTTAGATTATTTTATTTGTACATAATTTGACCTCAAATTAATTATTTTTGTAAACAACAGTTGTAAATAAAAATGTGTTGTAAATAATAAAAATGAGTGTAAAATAAAATAATGTTTATATTGCAAATAATCAGACCTAGAAAAAGCCGCAATGTGACAATTAAAACACCAATTCCGCCTCCATACAATCTCAAATTGAACCAAACTCACTTCCATCATACTCTAAATTAAATTATCTTTCAAATGGCTATGGTTTCATAATTTTTGAAGTTACGATTAAAAAGTCGATTTTCTGGGGTGTTTTGTACAGTTTTCCCATATATTTGTTGTACATATTTATTAATATTTATTTTTTATAATGTATATAATTATAAATATTGTTTTTATTAAAAATAAAATTTTAAAATAAAAAATAAAAAATCTTTTATAAAAAATATTTCCATATTTGTACCCATGTACATTGTATTATATGTGTATAATATGTGTATACAATTAACTTCTTTTTATAAAATCCACCAAAAAATTAATTATCTAACTTTAATTATATAATTTAATGTAATTACGAATTTTATATTTATATTTAATTTTTTAATTTATTTATTTGGTTTGATAACTTACCTTTTATGTAATGATTTGATTTTATATCTTAATTGGCCACCATTAAGGTGGTTAATTGATTTCCATAAATTACTTTATTTATTTAATTAATTAAATTCCGAATTTCAAAATTAATAATTAATTATTTTATTTATTTAATTATTTTATTTAATTAACCAATAAAACATTCCTTAAATGTAAATACCTTCTTTTTTCATTTCTCTTCTCTTTTTAATCGGCTCCTCCTCCCTCATTTCTTATTTGATCGATCTTTAGTGGAGAGGAGCCTGATCTCCGAGCGTTGTCTTGTTGTAGAAGGGTGCCTAGCCTTCGAGCCGTCTGGTGACAGTGTGTCGGTTCTCGTCGAGGCTACCATGGCATGTCCGAACCCCAAGGTGAGATCCATTTTATTTCTTGTCTTTTTCCCGTAGTTAAATCGTAGATTTATTTTCTGCTTAGATATATCTAATCTTTAGAATTTAGATCATAAAAAATCCATCGCATTTTACATCCGATCCGCCATCGATTTCCATCTCATTTTTCGTATCCCACCATTTTCATCTTCTACCCCACATAATCTATCACCTCCGGTCACGCACGGTGACTGGAGCAACGGATCTATCTTCCGCTCCACGCAATATCCATATCATTCACTCATTCCATTTTTGTGTATAAAAAAATAAAAAACACAAAAAAACCATATAATTGTTTTTACTGTTCATCACACATTTGTTTTTGCAGGGAAAACATAAAAAAAGAAATAAATTTTTTGTTGTTTTTCCTCTCTAATCTCTGTTTTGCAGGATCATTAAACAAATAAAAAAATAAAAAAATTATAGATACTTCTTTTTCTTAACATTTGTCAACTAGGTCTAAATAAAAAGTAAACAAAAATACATTTTGTATTTCTACTTTTTGTTTACAGCTTTCAATAAAACATAAAAAAAATATATAAACAAAACAAAAAAAACAAACAAAAAAATTTTTGTAGCACAGGCCGCGCGACCTCCTTCGGGACAACCCCTCGTCTGCCGGCACTTCCAGCTACGCGGCGGCACCGCCCTACGTGCGGACAACCGCCCGGTGCACCTCAGCTCCTCGGCAGCCTCCGCTGCCCCGAAGTCTCCGCCTCACCACCTCATTCCCCCCACGTGAGGCACAGCCCCGCGCGCCAGCGACTCCAGGCGCGGTCTTCTCCCATCCACACGCGGCGCCGTGCACCCCTGAACGCCGTCCCACCTCCGCCTCCTACTGCGTGCGCCGCGTGTCCCAACAAGCCGTCGCCCCTCCACACGGTGGCGCACCCTCCGCCTCCTCCAGACCAACCGCCCACCACGGGCGTGGCTTCATCTAGCAGCGCTCCGCGCTCCGCGAGCCCCGTGCACCGCCCCCCCTCAGCGGGCGGCCCTCCGTCCGCGCCTCCAGCCACCGCTCCTCCGCGGCTGTGTGCGCGACGCCCTCGATCTGCCCCCCTCCAGCTGACGAGCGAGGGGCAGCCACCCTCCTCTCTACCTCTAGGACGCGGACCTCGCAGCCCCGTGCCCGTAGCCACGCGTCCCTCCCGTGGCGACCGGCCACACGGCCACGCTCGCACCCGATCCACCGCCTGGGCGACCACGCACCGATAGACGCCGACCTCGCGACCTCTCCACCGACTGCCAGATGTGCCACCTGCAAGAACCGCCCTCCTCCTTTGGTGGCGGCGGCGGCCCCCCACCTCTCCCACCTCTCTTTGGTTTGCTTTGGAAAAAGAAGAAACGAAAGGAACCCTAGGATTATTAAAATATTGGGGAAATATCAGTGAAGCTCCTGGGGATATTCCAAATTGCAGAAACACACTGAGATTCAGAAGATATTTGGGTAAATTTCATATTTCATCTCGCAAGTTTATGTTCTTATTAAGCAGTGCATAACTTTTTCATAAATAGATTTACGTCCTTGTGAATGTAGAACTTGAACTTGCTTGATCTTTGTAATGAAATAAATGCTTATCATGCTCGGAAAATTTTGTAAAAATTTGTGCATGCTCCTGCTATAGTCTTTAATATTGTATAAAATTTTTATAGCGTTTTGACTTTATTTAAAATTTTTTAAAAAATAAAAAACAGCAGTTTTTTGTCTGCCCAAAATTGAAAATTGCTTAAAAAATCCAAAAAAATTAGCGTAGGTGTATTTTGATCTTTTTTTATTTTCTGACTAAATTTTGTGTATTTTCCATTTATAAAACTCTAAAAAAATACAAAATATGAAAAATTTAAAAAAAATTATATAAAATTGTAGAAAAATCCAAAAATAGTGATTTTGGTCTCTATTTGTAGATATTTTTTTGTACTTTGTCTTAAAAATAATTCAAGGATTTTTTAGCACTAAAAAGATTTTTAACTTGCAAAATAATCCTGACTATGCATTGCTTTCTTTATTTTCCACTGTTTTATTTTTTTAGAAAATAACAAAAACATCACAAAATTACGAAAAAATACTATAAAAATTTTAAAGTATATAAAACCCCAAAACATTTTCTTTTTGATTTTCTAAATATTTTTTGATTATTTTGAAAAATAAAAAAAAGAGTGTTGTGTTTGTGTGTTTTTATTCATTTGTGCCTGTTTAAAAAAATTAAAAAAATAAAAATTAAAAAACCACTAAAAAAATATCTTTGAAATTTGGCTACTTAGTTTCAAAATCGTGCTCCTTGTGTTCGACCCTGGTCTCTTTACCAGGTAAAAAGAATAGAGAAAGCCGCTTACATTCATTTTCATTGATTCATCTTTTATTAAGTAGTTTAAATATTTTTTTCTCGTTGATCGAATCGCACGGTTGAGAACAACGATATTTTTGAACATTATTTATCCTCTCTTAACTGCATCGATTTGCGTGTCATCAGAATGGCGCAGTTACCGGGGAGGACGACTTTGTAGTCATTTTTTCCATTTTGTCTCTCTCTATATCATAATTGTTTTTTGACCTTCTCTCTTTGATTTTTGTGCGAGGTACTGCTTGGATGACTTGGAGTTTAATTTTTGAGGACCCGCATAGGAAGAAGAGTAGGGAGGAGAAGAAGAATATTTTTTTTAAGAGAGAACAATATTTGTCTTGTAATAATTTAGGACTTTTTTTGAACTGTTGGACACTTGGACTTTTTTTTTTGGGGTCTGTTTCGGCGAACATCGGTGTGCTCAGGGGACCTCACAGCTGTTTTTCTGTGTTTTTGATTTCACCGCCAAAACTTTCTATTTGATTTCGTGATTTTGGCCCCTAGACGTAGGATTTTTGTTGATTGTAACATAATATTCTAAGGCCCAGCACCTAATAGATGATCTGTTCCTATAGAACGTAATTGGACCTTACTAAAAATAAAAATTAAAAAGTTCTTCACGATCAATAAAGCTGCTTGTCTAAGGCCGATTTCCACGTGCATCATATAGTTAGTTTTCTTTCTTTATTTAATTTATGAGCGGATCATATTGCATGTAGAGTGCTTGAGTAAGGTACGCAATTTTCTATCTCTGCATACATCATCGTTTTTGACCGTGCATTACCTATTTCGACTTCCTCCCACTGTTTTTGGACTCAAATTAATAAAAGGGGAAATCAAAAAGCTTGTTAGGCGTTTATTTTTGAAAGAAATCAAAAAAAATAGAAAATCAAAAATTAAAAATTGGGACTGCTAATTGAACTTGACTCTAAAATTAACGTAATTGACCGCTTCATTGTATTAGGAGAGCAATCTCCTCATTGTCCGCGCTTTTAATTTCTCGCGTACACACTAAGGAGTAGTGCCCAAATCCTATTTAAGCCTCCTAAGTATTTGTACAACTTTGTCTTATCATCAAACTCTTAAAATTGAAAAGATAAAGACCTAATCTCACGGTTAGATTTGTGTTGAGTTGGTGAAATGGGGGTTTGTTTTGTGTTTTGTATGTCTTTGGTGTGAGTCAGTTACAATCATCTTCCTGAATCATTAGCAGTCACCTTTCCTCCCTCTATTATATCTTTCTACTCTCCCACCCTCTCGCCCTTCATTTCTCTCTCTTCATGATGGGTCGCATTCCATTCCAACCGGATTTTGCGGCGTCTACATTTCATACCCACCATGCCCACCCACTCTCTTGGGAGGTCGGAACTCCGTCCGATTTCCCATATTCTCCCTACCCACCTTCTTTCTCGGGACATGCTGTGAGTGAAGCCGCAGAGACCAGATTGACCATACACGAGACCTGAGCATTCACATTACTGAGATGAGATTGCATCCCATAGGCGATCATATGGTGCAGTTGCGAACTTTAGATGACTTCTATCCTAGGTATTGGATGAGTACACAGATCATGAAGCACAATCCACTTCTACTTTGAGACCATTCGTTCTGGACTTAGAGTTCATTGATCTACTATCAAAATTCTTAGGGGATGTGCACGAGGAACCGTATTTGCATATCGATGAGTTTGAGGATATTTACGTATCACGATCATATTTCAATATCACTTCTGAGGACATGATGTTGATCACCTTCCCATTCACACTTCAGAGTAGAGCAAAGAGTTAGCACGGACGATTGGGAAGGAAGATTACTACATGGGGAGATTTACGATCATTGTTTTTGCAGAAATTTTACCCCCAGCGTAGAGCAGAGATGATGCGGTCGTGTATTCGTGATTTTTCAGTTAACCCCCAGAAGCCATTAATAGATTCATGGTTGAGGTTACGAGAACTTTTGAGGCGATTTCCTGATCATGGATTTTCGATGACTGACTTTATCCATATCGCCATGAAGGGGAGGATTGTAGAGCAGATTGCATATGTCATTTCCTCTTGTGGTGGTTCACACCACAGTCCTAACCTGGATTTAGTTGAGACCATCTTGGATTCACTTTCAGATACTCCATATACACGAGATGATTTATTCGGGACAACACATGAGGGAGAGATGACAACAGTTGAGTGTGTGACACACCATGCTGATCTTGATAGCACACACAAATCAGAGGGTATGGATACTACTACTTCTCATTTGATGGATGTGTTGCCTATTGTTGTGAGTTCCCAGAGCTAGACATTGGTTGAGGACCAATTGTATTTACAGTCAGATTGTGAGCCAGTCCCGCTCAGTCACGTAGAAGATTCTTCGATTCTAGATCTGCTAGGATCCCAAGAGATAGAGGAGAAACCCACATCTCAGTCATCCTCTGATTCTTTCCAGTATCCATACGCATTAGATTCAGTGTCTTGTCTTCAGGAGATCTTCTCAGATTCGGAGGTATACTTGGATCCATCTCAGCAGAGAGAGCTTGATGAGGGACCGATTTTGGATTTTACAGACCTTGATAGTCCCATATCTGAGCCATGTGTCCTCCTATTTAATGAGGTAGATATATTTTTGAAGGACATGATATTTGACAGCATTGATCCCCAATTTCCTGATGATTTGGCATTACTCCCCGAGGGTTATCTGCGAGAGGATGCCATGGACCATATGTACTCGGTTTCACTTTCTGAGAGTGCATCTGATCTGTTGGATCACGAGATCGAGTCTTCTGATATTTGTGATAATGAATTTGATGTTTCTCTCCTCGACGACCCTCGCGAGGATGACATGATATTTGAGGTATTCGATGATTTCACTGATTTGTCTACATTATATACATCGGATATCAGCCTTTATATTGAGTCTCCTGATCATGACCTTCCATATCTATTTGAGACTGTGATTAACGTGGATGATTCACTGACAGATCCTTCCTTGTCCACGTTTGACTTCTTCGGCTCTGCCCTTTCACTCCATTCAGATCTTGAGCCGACGATTTCTTTTGTGCTATCGGAGCCTGGCTTCATCTGCCCATATCTTGACCCGATAGAAAACACCCACCTGATTGTTTATCTGGGTGTTATCATTTACTCTGTTGATCTCGTTGTTGTTCTCCCACCTAGACTACAACGACAATATGATATTCGCCTGACAAATGCTGCCCTGAACCTTGATACGACATTATCCTAACATTTGCGCCCAGCTAGCGGCGTAAACTCTAGCGCTTGTTGAGAGGCACCTCAACATTGATCGACTCACATCTATATAGACCATCTGTCCATATCATACATTCTTTCTATCTCACACCTCCTCTCCACCGCATGATCATTCCATACTTAGGGTGTACTTTACCCTAAGTATAGGGGGGCGTCAGACGTGTGATTATTTTTTTTATTCTTTTTACCTCTGTTTTGATGCCTATACTTAGGGATATTTAACCCAAAGTATAGGGGAGGTAGACTCTGTACATTCTACTCCTCGATTTTCCCTTTGTGTACAGTCTGCTATACTTAGGATTACTTGATCCTAAGTATAGGGGGATCACCGACTCCTATTGATTTTATTGTTTTATTCGTCATTGTAGTATACTATTCTTTTCACTTTTCTATACGCAGCACGAGTTATGTCTTTCTTTTCAGCTCTTTGATCACTATGAGGACATAGTTCGAGCTAAGTATAGGGGGTGTCGTATATATTGTATATATACTTTAGCCATAACTCGTACTTTCATATCTTTAAGATGGCTAAAATAGTGTGTAAATACTTAAAAACAAAAAAGAAAAAAATTAACTAACTAATAAAAAGATGCAAATACTTCCTCAAATTTTTTTGTACATACT
Organism: Ottelia alismoides; assembly: GCA_037367405.1. Lineage (NCBI taxonomy): Eukaryota > Viridiplantae > Streptophyta > Magnoliopsida > Alismatales > Hydrocharitaceae > Ottelia > Ottelia alismoides. Next base: position 661,561 of record JAZKJV010001052.1, read on the forward strand.
GATTAAAAAATCAGGTTAAAATATTTTGAAAGTAGTTTGAAAATCTATTTGAAAAATCTTTTGAAAACTATTTGAAAAATGTTTGAAAAATATTTTTAACCTTTGTAAAAATACTGTGGTTTGTAAAAATTTTTCTCTTTGTGTGAAATAAAATTAATTTGTAAAAACTATTTGCAAATGTTTGGGAAAATTGTGTGAAAACTTATTTTGAAAAAATATATATACTGTTTGAAAAAATGCTTGGAAAATAGTTTTCAAATGTGTGTAAATGTTTGTAAAATTATGTGAAAAATTATTTTGGACTATAGTTTTTAAAATTATTTGTAAAATTATTTTCAAATTAATTTGAGAAATATATGCATCGCAAAAAAAATAAAATAAATAAAATAAAAATTAAAAAAAATCAACTTTGTATATACATGTATAAATTACTCAAGTTGTAAATTCTTGCATCTCATTCTTGTGAAATAATCAACTCACTCTTGTGTAAATATGTATCTTTCCCATATTAAAAAAATTCTTGTATATATTTGTATATGCGTATATATATATATATTACTAACTTTTTGTATGTGCATCTTCATTTTTCAAAAATCCATAAACATTTCAAAATTTTGAAAATTGTTTCACAAAAAGATTCTTGTTTTCTTTTCCTTGCATGTACATACTTTCTTGCATTTGCATTTGCATTTGCATGAGCATTTTTCAGGATGATTTTGACATTTAGATAAGTCTGGAATAAATTTGAAGAATGGAGCTTAGTTGGACCTTAATGCACTTAATTTCAGAGGTACCTTATAAGATTTGGAGTTAAGACTTTTCAGGTCCTAGTGACTTAATTCTTTGAATCCATAAGACTATGTTCACATATCATCTTGATGAGTCTAAGTAGAATATTTAATAACACATGCATGATTCTTTCAAACCGTGGCTTACCTTGGACAATGCACTTTACACGTAGCTCTTCATGGATGAGGTAGTGAGGGAGAAGAATCTTTTGGCTTGGGGTAGCATACGAGGGTAGTACATCTAGGCAGAACCTCTCGTCCTCCTCTAAGAAGGGAAGTGCGTCTCAACCCGGTTTGGTGATGTTGAGGTCTAAAGACAGGAGCTGTGGGGTTGCAATAATGCTTCAAAAGAGGGATAGTCTACTGGCTCCAGAGGAAAAAACTCCTTATGTACATGCTGCACCTTGTATATATTTTCAAAAAAAAAAAGAAAAAAATGCAAAATCTCCAAAAGTGGACAGGCCTGATAGAAAAATAAAATGCCTGCCGGAGTGTATATACAAGTGAAAAAAAGAATAAGAGTTTCAAAGTCATATATTTGTGAGCATGTAGCGGGTGACATGGCTACACTGGTCATGTATCCAAGGATAGGTAACTACACTGGTTACCGTCCACTTTCTTCTACACCCCTCTTCTTGAAAGGATGTATTTATTCAATAAATACAGACTGACCTGAACCCTGAGAGAAGGTCAAGACTTGACCTGGTCAACCAGGAATAAAGTAGGGGGAGATAAGGTCTTTTGTTAGAAAATTCAAAAATATTTTGTAAATATTTTTCCTGTATATTTGTACAAAACTTACATTATTTTATTTGTACATAATCTGACCTCAAATTAATTATTTTTGTAAATAAAAGTTGTAAATAAAAATGTATTGTAAATAATAAAAATGAGTGTAAAATAAAATAATGTATATATTGCAATTAATCGCACCCAGAAAAAGCTGCAAACTGACAATTGAAACACCAATTCCTCCTCCATACGAGCTCAAGTTGAACTAAACTCACTTCCATCATACTCTAAATTAAATTATGTTTCAAATGGTTGTGGTTTCATAATTTTTGGAGTTACGGTTAAAAAGTCAAGTTTCTGGGGTGTTTTGTGCAGTTTTCCCCCATATTTATTGTCCATATTTATTAATATTTATTTTTTATAATGTATATAAATATAAATATTATTTTTATTAGAAATAAAATTAAAAAATTAAAAATAAAAAAATTTTTATAAAAAATATTTCCATATTTGTACCTATGTACATTGTATTATATGTGTATAATATGTGTATACAATTAACTTCCTTTTATAAAATCAACCAAAAAATTAATTATCTAACTTTAATTAATTAATTTAATGTAATTACGAATTTTATATTTATATTTAATTGTTTATTTCATTTATTTGATTTGATAGCTTACCTTTTATGTAATGATTTAATTTTATACCTTAATTGGCCACCATTAAGGTGGTTAATTGATTTCCATAAAATACTTTATTTATTTAATTAATTAAATTCCAAATTTCGAAATTAATTAATTAATTATTTTATTTATTTAATAAACCAATAAAAACATTCCTTAAATGTACATACCATCTTTTTTCATTTCTCTTATCTTTTTAATGGGCTCCTCCTCCCTCATTTCTTCTTTGATCGATCTTTGGCGGAGAGGAGCCCGATCTCCAAATGTTGCCTTGTTGCAGAAGGGTGCCTAGCCTCCGAGCCATCCGGTGACAGTGTGTCGGTTCTCGTCGAGGCCATCATGGCATGTCCAAACCCCGAGGTGAGATCCATTTTATTTCTTGTCTTTTTCCCGTAGTTAAATCGTAGATTTATTTTTAGCTTAGATATAACTAATCTTTATAATTTAGATCATAAAAAATCCATCGCATTTTACGTCCGATCCGCCATCGATTTCCATCTCATTTTTTGTATCCCACCATTTTCACGTTCTACCCCACATAATCTATCACCTCTGGTCACGCACGGTGACCGGGGCAACGGATCTATCTTCCGCTCCACGCAAGATCCATATCATTCACTCATTCCATTTTTGTGTATAAACAAATAAAAAAATAAAAAAAACCATAGAATTGTTTTTCCTGTTCATCTCACATTTGTTTTTGCAGGGAAAACTTAAAAAAAAGAAATAAAATTTTTGTTGTATTTTCTCTCTAATCTATGTTATGTAGGATCATTAAAAAAATAAAAAAATTATAGATACTTCTTTTTCCTAACATTTGTCCTACAGGTCTAAATAAAAAGTAAACAAAAATACATTTTGTATTTCTACTTTTTGTTTACAGCTTTCAATAAAACATAAAAAAATATATTTACAAAAACAAAAAAAACAAACAAAAAATTTTTTTTTGCAGCACAGGCCGCCACGCGACCTCCTTCTGGACAACCCCTCCTCTGCCGGCACTTCTAGCCACGCGGCGGTACTGCCCCACGTACGGACAACCGCCCTGCACGCCTCAACTCCTCGGCAGCCCGCTGCCCCAAAGTCTCCGCCTTACCACCTCGTTCCCCCCATGCGAGGCACAGCCCCACGCGCCAACGACTCCAGGCACGGTCTTCTCCCATCCATGCACGGCGCCGTGCTCCCCTAAATGCCGGTCCACCTCCACCTCCTGCCGCGTGCGTTGCGTGTCCCAACAAGCCGTCGCCCCTCCACACGACGACGCACCCTCCGCCTCCTCCATACCAACCGCCCGCCACAGTCGTGGCCTTCATCTAGCAGCGCTCTACGCCGCCTGCGAGCCCTGTGCACCGCCCCCCAGCGGGCGGCCCTCCGTCCGTGCCTCCAGCCACCGCTCCTCCGCGGCTGTGCGCACGATGCCCTTGATCTGCCCCCCTCCAGCTGATGAGCGAGGGACAGCCGCCCTCCTCTCTACCTCCAGGATGCGGACCTCCGCAGCCCCGCACCTATAGCCACACGTCCCTCCCGCAACGACCGGCTGCATGACCACGCTCGCAGCCGATCCACCGCATGGGAGACCACGCACCGACAGACGCTGACCTCACGACCTCTTCACCGACTGCCAGACGCGCCACCTGCAAGTGCCGCCCTCCTCCTTTGGTGGCGGCGACGGCCCCCCACCTCTCTTTGGTTTGCTTTGGAAAAAGAAGGAACGAAAGGAACCCCAAGATTATTAAAATATTGGGAAAATATCAGTCAAGCTCATAGGGATATTCGAAATTGCAGAAACACACTGAGATTCAGAAGATATTTAGGTAAATTTCATATTTCATTTCGCAAGTTTATGTTCTTATTAAGCAGTGCAGAACTTTTTCATAATTACATTTACGTCCTTGTGACTGTAGAACTTTAACTTGCTTGATCTTTGTAATGAAATAAATGCTTATCATGCTCGGAAAATTTTGTAAAAAATTATACATGCTCCTGCTATAGTCTTTAACATTGTGTAAAATTTTCATAGCATTTCGACATTATTTAATATTTTTAAAAAATAAAAAACAGTAGCTTTTTGTCTGCCCAAAATTGAAAAATTCATAAAAAAATCGAAAAATTGCTTAAAAATTCCAAAAAATTAACATAGGTGTATTTTGATCTTTTTTAATTTCTGACTAAATTTTGTATATTTTCCATTTATAAAACTCCAAAAAAAATTACAAAATACGAAAAATCTTAAAAAATTTGTATAAAATTGTAGAAAAATCCCAAAAAATGATTTTGGTCTCTATTTGTAGATATTTTTTCGTACTTTGTCTTAAAAATAATTTCAGGATTTTTGAGCACTAAAAAGATTTTTAACTTGCAAAATAATCATGACTGTGCATTGTTTGCTTTATTTTCCACTATTTTATTTTTTAGAAAATAACAAAAACATCAGAAAATTACGAAAAAAATTACTAAAAATATTTTAAAGTATATAAAACCCTAAAAGATTTTTTTTTAATTTTCTGAATATTTTTCGATTATTTTGAAAAATACAAAAAAGAGTGTTGTGTGTGTGTTTTTATTCATTTGTGCCTGTTTAAAAAAAATAAAAAAATAAAAATTCAAAAACCACTAAAAAATATCTTTGAAATTTGGCTACATAGTTTTTAAATCGTGCTCCTTGTGTTCGACCCTCGTCGCTATACCAGTAAAAAGAATAGCGAAAGCCGCTTACATTCATTTTCATTGATTCATCTTTTATTAAGTGGTTTAAATATTTTTGGGATATTTACACCCATAACCCTGAGTAATATGGTAATTACCCTAGGAACCCTACGTAATAGCGAATTACGCTACAACCCCCGAGTAATGCTTAACGATTACGTGCGTAACCCTCCGTTACGCTGGGACGGTAGGGGTAACCACGGTTGGGTTACCACCTACCACCACCGAGTTACGAGGTGGAGATCAAATGGCTGGGATTTGTTGCCGCCACGTGTATGGTGTAGATGGAAGGGGAAGTCCAATCGATGAATAGTGCCTGGGTGACGAGGTATATGTTTTTGCCCTCGTCCCGCCCGCCCTCGACATCCTCAACGATTATTCTCGCCTTCGATCATCGTCTTCGTCATCTTCTCCAACTCGCGGAAGAAGAAGAGCCCCCCACCGATCGCCGACGACACGCTTCCTCCTACACCAAGCTACCAGAAGCAACTCGAAAGGCAACGGTAAGTCCTCCTCCATCGTCTTCGCCCCTGAAAATCTTTGTAAAATCTGAGTAGATGAGAAAGAAAGCTGCATGTACCTTAGGGCATGGGTTGGTTTGAAGGCCGCGATGGGGTCCTTAGCATTTGCGTCCGGTATGGGGGATACTTCAAGAAGGTGCGAGGTCGTGGTGGCGATAGGTACTTGCTGGGACAACAAGTCGTCATAAGGACAGACCCAGATTACACGTGTTGGTTCGACATCTTGGATGACATCGCAGAAGTTGTTCCATGGCAAGCAAAGGATTCCTTGCGGATGAGCTACAAAATTCCTAATTCCCATCCATCCAGGTATGAAACTATCTCATGGTGTGAAATGTTATTGGCCTACTCGCTTATTATTTAGGTATACGAACTGTACTCGCATTTTGTCTTCATTAGGTATGCGAAGTTATCTAATGAGAAGCAGATGATGGAAATGTTTCACTTGCACCAAGATGGGACGCAAGTTGAGTTGGTGGTGGAGTTTGATCAAGATGCTGAACCACTTGATGCCGAGGAAGCGGATGCGAATGCAGATCAAGATCCAACTCCCACGTCCTTAGGGACTGATGCAAATGAGGCAGTGGAGGCTTTGCAGGCATTGGGATCAGTTACGCATGAATCCTTGGAGACAGTTCAATGCATTGCTAATACCGAATTTGCGCAAGGGGATGGAGTGGAGGGATTTACTACTGAAGCCATGGATTTGGAGGATGAAGTTGTGCAAATGGACATTGACCCGAATGAGGCAGTGGAGATGGATGATGATCCCCTATTTGGAGAGCCACTTGGGGATGAATCAAGAGAGGAGGAATCAAGGGCACCCATCAGTCCCAATGCCATGGACTCACAGATGTTGAGTACTCAGCATTCGCGTATAATGAGATCCAGGAGAGTGTTGCGCTCTCAAACCCTATGTATCGATGTAAGCGAATCAGAAGATTCTGATTTTGTTGTTGATAGCTCAAGTAGCAGTGACGATGGACACGATGAATTTAAACATGCATTAAGCACTTATTGTCTGAGGAATGAATTTGATGTGAGATTTATAAAGAGTGAGGCAGTATGGGTGACAGCCATATGCAGGGGAGAAGATTGTAAATGGCGAATCCATGCTTCTAGACTCCAAGATAGCATGCGATTCCGAGTCAGGACTCTACATGACGAGCACAATTGTTCCTCTGTCAGTAGTATTGGCAATTCATTTGGCTTCACAAGAGTGGATTGCCAAGTACATTGATCCATGGATCAAGGACAACCCAGAAATGACTGTGAACGCCATATCTCGACGACTAGCCGAGCAATTCCAAGTCCGTTTACCTTACATGAGGATATGGAGGGGAAGAAGGATTGCCCTAGATAAGATCTGAGGAAAAGTTGAGGAGTCATATGAGAGACTTCCATCTCTCATTTATGAATTGAAGAATCGTAATCCTTCAAGTGTAATTCACTATAAAACTGAGAAGGACAATTCATTTCTACGTGTTTTCATATCGTTGAAAGCACAAAGGGAAGGTTTTATTCAAGGATGTAGACCTTTCATAGGTCTTGATGGGTGCCACCTGAAGGGGAAATACCTAGGAACACTACTCTCAGCGACAACTTTAGATGGATGCAATGCATTATTCCCTGTGGCTTTCACAGTTGTAGAAAGCGAATCCAATGTCACGTGGAATTGGTTCATGACTCATTTGAACCATGCTATCGAGTTTGGCGATGGTGTTGGGTTGACTTTCATATCAGATGCACAGAAGGGTCTCGAGTTGGCGGTGAAGACCCTATTCCCCCAAGCAGAGCACAGGACATGTATGTGACACCTGTATAAAAACTTCAAGAAAAAATTCCCAGTCGAAGAATTAGATATCATGGTTTGGTCTGCTGCAAGGGCGTTTGATAACAAGCACTATACTCACTGGATATCTGAGATTCAAAAACATAGCATGGGTTCATACCACTGGTTGGCAAATGTAGGGGAGAAGTGGAGCCGTCATCAATTTGGTGACTCGGCGAAGTGCCATTATGTCACAAATAATTTGAGTGAATCATTCAACGCATGGATATCACCAGCACAAAATATGTCCATTTGTGAGCTTATTGATTGTATTAGGCAAAAGTTGATGACAACGATGGATGAGAGACTTCGACGGTCGAAGAATTGGAAAGAAAAAGTTGTGCCATCAGCCTTGTCTTATGTGAGAGGCATCACAAGGGACTTGAAGGGCTTCATTGTTAGAAGAGCTGATGACAACAATGTGGAAGTAGAAACTCCTTCCGGGAGGTATGTTTTAAACCTTCTAGCCCGCGAATGCTCGTGTCGAAGATGGCAACTGTGTGGGCTTCCATGCACACATGCAGCAGCCACGTTGGGAACCATCAGAGGAGTGCGGTGGGAGAACTACGTCGCTGATTACTACAAGGTTGATCGTTATAGGAAAGCCTACACTTGTGCATACATAGCACCAATGCTCGACAAGTCGCAGTGGTTGCTGGTCAATCTGCCATTCAAGGTGCAACCGCCTCACACCACAAGGCCACCAGGACGTCCGCGAAAGAATCGCATTTGACCAAGGGACGAGAATGATGGCAAATCAAGGCATAAATGCAGCAGGTGTAGCAAGTTCGGGCACCAAGCCCGCACCTGCAAAGAACCACTCAATGCACCATCGCCTCTCGTACGAGCTAACCAAGAGGTACCACTAGGCCCCTCAATGCAAGCTTCAACAAGCAATCAAAATTCATTGGCCAACAGAAGGTATTTATTTTGATTGTCTTGCATTTTATCTACATTAGATCTTTATTTGTGAAACATCGTAAACCTAAAACATCTGTATTTTCCTAGTGGAATTGGGTGCAGGTCAAGAGGTTCTTGGACAAGAGGAAGAAGGGGCGAAGGCCTACAAAGAAGGGGGCGTGGATGAAAAAGATCAAGAAATTTTGAAGCATTTTCAGATGGACCTCCACCTTCGATGGATCCATAGGTACATCACTTCTCATCATCATTAAATCTTTGTTGTGACAATGTTCAATGTAATTATTATTTCTCATTCCATGGAATGTGTAGAAGGGGGAAATGGAAATGGAAGTTTTTTTGGAGACCGTCTGAGCTCATGGATCTACTGCATGGACAAGAGAAGCTCAGTTAATACAGATTTTGGGATGTGAACTTCTGGATGGGTGTTTTTTTGGATGCACAACAAACTTCTTATATGTATATTTTTTGGATGGGACAATCCTTTAAGTATTAGGTGGTTTTTTGGATGCACAACAAACTTCTTATATGTATATTTTTTGGATGGGACAATCCTTTAAGTATTAGGTGGTAGATTGTTTGGATGTCAGTTTTTGTATCTTTAGACGAACAATCCTTACATGTGCTATGTAATTGCTTTTGGATACTTGCATGAGCAATCGCCATTTCGTCATGAATACATGAGATTTCTTTTTTGTTGCGAAATATTATTTCAAAGCAATGTATGTCATTAACAGGGATATGAATAGCAAACATATCAATATTGCTTTCAGCCATATCAAAATTACTGAAAGCTTGTTCAATACTAGCTTAACATTCGCATCTATTGATGGAGGCTTCTTCATAGTGCCGAAAGATTGTGGTTCTTTGCTGCATGGTTCATCCATCCAACGAAAGAAATCGCAAGTCTTCAAGGCGCATGTGTAGAATCGTGCTCCTTTGCTCCATGGTTTGGTGGAGGTCTTCAAAATAGCCTCGACGCCGCAAACGCAACGCATACTAGATGATGATTCAAAGGAACGCGACCGCATTTTCTGCAATTAACGTAGACATCTTCAAACAATAACTTGTAGACACAAAAAAAATCGACTTCTTGCAACATAACGAAAAAAAATATTCGCACCTTCTGCTGTGGATTTACCAGCAACCTTCCTCAAAAATAATATTTCTATGGGGCCTCTACAGGTCATTTTATAGGTTTTTGCATGGGAGGGGAGACACCCAACGGATCTATTTCTAGCCGTTGGAGCCCCTCAAACCTGAGGGCATTTTCGTCCATAAACTAACGGCCGTCCAGCAAAAAGCAACGTCCACTAACACAGGGTTATGTTATGCAAGAGTTAAGCATTACTCGGGGGTTTTAGCGTAATTCGCTATTACGCAGGGTTCTTGGGGTAATTACCATATTACTCAAGGTTATGGGTGTAAATATCCCAATATTTTTTTCTTATTGACCGAATCATGCGGTTGAGAACACCGCCATTTTTTAACATTATTTATCCTTTCTTAATTGCATCAATTTTCGTGTCATCAGAATGGCACCGTTGCTGGGGAGGACGGCTTTGTAGTCATTTTTTCCATTTTGTCTCTCTATATTATAATTGTTTTTTGACCATCTCTCTTTGATTTTTGTGCGAGGTACTGCTTGGACGACTTGGAGTTTAATTTTTGAGGACCCGCACAGGAAGAAGAGTAGGGAGGAGAAGAAGAATATTTTTTTAAGAGAGAACAATATTTGTCTTGTAATAATTTAGGACTTTTTTTGAACTATTGGACACTTGGAATTTTTTTTTCGGGGTCTGTTTCGCCGAGCACCGGTGTGCTCAGGGGACCTCACCGCTGTTTTTCTGTGTTTTTTATTTCACTGCCAAAACTTGCTATTTGATTTCGTGATTTTAGCCCCTAGACGTAGGATTTTTATTGATTGTAACGTAATATTCTAAGGTCCAACACCTAATAGATGATTTGTTCCTATAGAACGTAATTGGACCTTACTAAAAATAAAAATTAAAAAGTTCTTCATGATCAATAGAAGCTGCTTGTCTAAGGCCGATTTCCACGTGCATCATATAGTTAGTTTTCTTTCTTTATTTGATTTATGCGTGGATCATATTGCATGTAAAGTGCTGGAGTAAGGTACACAATTTTCTATCTCTGTATGCATCAAGTTTTTTGACCGTGCATTAGCTTTTTCGACTTCCTCCCTCTGTTTTTGGACTCAAATTAATCAAAGATGAAATCAAAAAGCTCGTTAGGTGTTTATTTTTGAAAAAAAATCCAAAAAAATAGAAAATCAAAAATTAAAATTGGGACTGCTAATTGAGCTTGACTCTAAAATTAACAAAATTGACTACTTCATTGTATTGGGAGAGCAATCTCCTCATTATCTGCGCTTTTAATTGCTCATGTACACACTAAGGAGTAGTACCCAAATCCTATTTAAGCCTCTTAAGTGTTTGTACAACTTTGTCTTATCATCAAACTCTTAAAATTGAAAAGACAAAAATCTAATCTCACGGTCAGATTTGTGTTGAGTTGGTGAAATAGGGGTTTGTTTTGTGTTTTGTATGTCTTTGGTGTGAGTCGGTTACAATCATCTTCCTGAATCATTAGCAGTCACCTTTCCTCCCTCTATTATATCTTATCTACTCTCCCACCCTCTCGCCTTTATTTCTCTCTCTTCACGATGGGTCGCATTCCATTCTAGCCGGATTTTACGGCGTCTACATTTCATACCCACCATGCCCACCCACTCTCTTGGGAAGTCGGAACTCCGTCCGATTTCCCATCTTCTCCCTACCCACCTTCTTTCTCGAGACATGCTATGAGTGAATCCCGCAGAGACCAGATTAACCATACACGAGACCCGGGCATTCACATTATTGAGATGAGAGTGCATCCCATTGGCGATCATATGGTGCAGTTGCGAACTTTAGATGACTTCTATCCTAGGACATTGGATGAGTACACAGATCATGAAGCACAGTCCACTTCTACTTTGAGACCATTCGTTCTGGATTTAGAGTTCATTGATCTACTGCCAAAATTCTTAGGGGATGCGCACGACGAACCGTATTTGCATATCGATGAGTTTGAGGATATTTGTGGATCACGATCATATTCCAATATCACTTCTGAGGACATGATGTTGATCACCTTCTCATTCACACTTCAGAGTAGAGCAAAGAGTTGGCACAGACGATTGGGAAGGAAGATTGCTACATGGGGAGATTTACGATCATTGTTTTTGCAGAAATTTTACCCCCAACGTAGAGTAGAGATGATGCAGTCGTGCATTCGTGATTTTTCAGTTAACCCTCAGAAGCCATTGATAGATTCATGGTTGAGGTTACGAGAACTTTTGAGGTGTTTTACTGATCATGGATTTTCGATGGCTGACTTTATCCATATCGCCATGAGGGGGAGGACCGCAGAGCAGATTGCATATATCATTTCCTCTTGTGGTGGTTCACACCACAGTCCTGACCTGGATTTAGTTGAGACCATCTTGGATTCACTTTCAGATACTCCATATACACGAGATGATTTATTTGGGACAACACATGAGGGAGAGATGACAACAATTGAGTTTGTGGCACACCATGCTGATCTTGATAGCACACACAAATCAGAGGATATGGATACTACTACTTCTCATTTGATGGATGTGTTGCCTATTGTTGTGAGTTCCCAGAGCCGGACATTGGTTGAGGACCAATTGGATTTACAATCAGATTTTGAGCCTGTCCCGCTCAGTCACCTAGAAGATTCTTCGATTCTAGATCTGCTAGGATCCCAAGAGATAGAGGAGGAACCCACATCTCACCCATCCTCTGATTCTTTCCAGTATCCATACGCATTTTATTCAGTGTCTTGTCTTCAGGAGATCTTCTCAGATTCGGAGATATACTTGGATCCATCTCAGCAAAGAGAGCTTGATGAGGGACCGATTTTGGATTTTACAGACCTTGATAGTCCCATATCTAAGCCATGTGTCCTCCCATTTGATGAGGTCGATACATTTTTGGAGTACATGATATTTGACAGCATTGATCCCCAATTTCCTGATGACTTGGCATTACTCCCCGAGGGTTATCTGCGAGAGGATGCCATGGACCATATGTACTCGGTTTCACTTTCTGAGAGTGCATCCGATCTGTCGGATCACGAGATCGAGTCTTCTGATATTTGTGATAATGAATTTGATGTTTCTCTCCTCGACGACCCTCGCGAGGATGACCCGATATTTGAGGTATTCGATGATTTCACTGATTTGTCTACATTATATACATCGAATATCAGCCTTTATATTGAGTCTCCTGATCATGACCTTCCATATCTATTTGAGACTATGATTAATGTGGAGGATTCACTGACAGATCCTTCCTTGTCCACGTTCGAATTCTTCGGCTCTACCCTTTCACTACATTCAGATCTTGAGCCGACGATTTCTTTTGTGCTGCCAGAGCCTGACTTCATCTGCCCATATCTTGACCTGGTAGAAAACACCCGTCTGCTTGTTTATCTGGGTGTTATCATTTACTCTGTTGATCTCGTTGTTGTTCTCCCACCGAGACTGCAACGACAATACGGTATTCGCCTGACAGATGCCGTCCTGAACCTTGATACGTCGTTATCCTAACATTTGCGCCCAACTAAGGGCGTAAACTCTAGCGCTTGTTGAGAGGCACCTCAACATTGATCGACTCACATCTGTGTAGACCATCTGTCCATATCATACATTCTTTCTGTCTCACACCCCCTCTCCATCGCATGATCATTCCATACTTAGGGTGTACTTTACCCTATGTATAGGGGGCGTCAGACGTGTGATTATTTTTTTGATTCTTTTTACCTCTGTTTTGCTACCTATACTTACGGATATTTAACCCTAAGTATAGGGGAGGTAGACTCTGTACATTATACTCCTCGGTTTTCCCTTTGTGTACAGTCTGCTATACTTAGGATTACTTGATCCTAAGTATAGGGGGATCACCGACTCCTATTGATTTTATTGTTTTATTCGTCGTTGTAGTATACTATTCTTTTCACTTTTCTATACGCAGCACGAGTTATGTCTTTCTTTTCAGCTCTTTGATCACTATGAGGACATAGTTCGTGCTAAGTATAGAGGGTGTCGTATATATTGTATACTTTAGCCATAACTCGTACTTTCATATCTTTAAGATGGCTAAAATAATATGTAAATACTCAAAAAACAAAAAAAGAAAAAAACTAACTAACTAATAAAAAGATGCAATTATTTCCTCAAAACATTTTGTATATACTGATTAATAATTCAGGTTAAAATATTTTGAAAGTAGTTTGAAAATCTATTTGAAAAATCTTTTGAAAACTATTTGAAAAATATTTTCAACCTTTGTAAAAATATAATGGTTTGTAAAAAATGTTCTCTTTGTGTGAAATAAAATTATTTTGTAAAAACTATTTGCATATATTTGGAAAAATTATGTGAAAAATTATTTTGAAAATCTATATATACAGTTTGAAAAAATGCTTGCAAAATAGTTTTCAAATATGTGTAAATATTTGTAAAAATATGTGAAAAAATATTTTGGACTATAGTTTTTAAAATTCTTTGTAAATTTATTTTCTAATAAATTTAAGGAATATATGCATCACAAAAATAAATAAAATAAATAAAATAAAAATTAAAAAAATTCAACTCTGTATATACATGTATAAATTGCTCAAGTTGTAAATTCTTGCATCTCATTCTTGTGAAATAATCAACTCACTCTTGTGTAAATATGTATCTTTCCCTTATTAAAAAAATTCTTGTATATATTTGTATATACGTATATATATTACTAACTTTTTGCATGTGCATCTTCATTTTTCAAAAATCCATAAATATTTCAAAATTTTGAATATTGTTTCACAAAAAGATTCTTGTTTTCTTTTCCTTGCATGTACATACTTTCTTGCATTTGCATTTGCATGAGCATTTTTCAGGATGATTTTGACATTTAGATAAGTCTGGAATGAATTTGAAGAATGGAGCTTAGTTGGACCTTAATGCACTTAATTTCAGAGGAACCTTATAAGATTTGGAGTTAAGACTTTTTAGGTCCTAGTGACTTAATTCTTTGAGTCCATAAGACTATGTTCACATATCATCTTGATGAGTCTAAGTAGAATATTTAATAACACACGCATGATTCTTTCAGACCATGGCTTACCTTGGACAATGCACTTTACACGTAGCTCTTCATGGATGAGGTAGTGAGGGGGCAGAATCTTTTGGCTTGGGGTAGCATACGAGGGTAGTACATCTAGGCGGAACCTCTCGTCCTCCTCTAGGGAGGGAAGTGCGTCTCAACCCGGTTTGGTGATGTTGAGGTCTAAAGACAGGAGTTGTGGGGTTGCAATAATGCTTCAAAAGAGGGATAATCTACTAGCTCAAGAGGAAAAAAACTCCTTATGTACATGCTGCACCTTGTATATATTTTCAAAAAAAAGAAAAAAAATACAAAATCTCCAAAAGTGGACAAGCCTGATAGAAAAATAAAATGCCTACCGGAGTGTATATACAAGAGAAAAAAAAGAATAAGAGCTTCAAAGTCATATATTTGTGAGCTTGTAGTGGGTGACATGGCTACACTGGTCATGCATCCAAGGATAGGTAACTACACTGATTACCGTCCATTCTCTTCTCTACCCCCTCTTCATGAGCTGGTTGTACTTGAACTTAGAAGGGAATATCCCCACTCCTCGAGGAAAGAGTTGCCAGAATGGGGGATTAGAGTTACCTTGTTGAGAGAGTCTGTTTCTTTGCTACTTTTGAGATGAGGAGTTATATTTCACTTACACGTACAAGTAAGAATTCATAGTCACAAGAATTTGTGTATGTAGACTTGTTCTGATCTATCTGTTGAGGAGACCTGAATAGGAGCCTTATGGAACTTAGAGTCTGTTAGGTTTTAAATCCATTTTCCATTAAGGTTCCGACACACTAATAATCCAAAGGTCCGATAGAGCTCTAGACTACATTTTTATGAAGATAAGTTTGAAAGTCAACATTGTTCTAACTTCTTTCCCATATCTTTTCTTTATTTTCATTTTCACTTATTTTCCAAATAAGTGTTTGCTAAGGAACTAGCAAAGGTAAAGTATAGGGGAATGATGAATCCATGATTCATCACCTTTATTCTTTTATTTTTACCTCTTTTCCTTAGTCAAATACCTGTAAATACCCATTAATTCCATAAAATTGCCATTTTGCATGCATTTGTTATAATTGCATATTTTAACACTTTTTGTACATAAATAAAAGAATAAAGAAGAAAAGAAAAAAAAAGAAAATAAAGGTTGTATTTATGCAATAAATACAGACTGACCTGAACCCTGAGAGAAGGTCAAGACTTGACCTGATCAACTTGGAATAAAGTAGGAGATAGGGTCTTCTGTTAGAAAATCCAAAAAAAATTGTAAATATTTTTCCTGTATATTTGTACAAAACTTACATTATTTTATTTGTAAATAATTTGACCTCAAATTAATTATTTTTGTAAACAAAAGTTGTAAATAAAAATGTGTTGTAAATAATAAAAATGAGTGTAAAATAAATAATGTATATATTGTAAATAATCACACCCAAAAAAGCTGCAAAGTGACAATTGAAACACCAATTCCACCTCCATACGAGCTCAAATTGAACCAAACTCACTTCCATCATACTCTAAATTAAATTATCTTTCAAATGGCTATGGTTTCATAATTTTTGGAGTTACAGTTAAAAAGTCGATTTTCTGGGGTATTTTGTGTAGTTTTCCCATATATTTGTTGTACATATTTATTAAAAAAATTTTATAATGTATATAATTATAAATATGTTTTATTAAAAATAAAATAAAATAATTAAAAATAAAAAAATCTTTTATAAAAAAATATTTCCATATTTGTACCTATGTACATTGTATTATATGTGTATAATATGTGTATATAATTAACTTCCTTTTATAAAATCCACAAAAAAATTAATTACCTAACTTTAATTAATTAATTTAATATAATTACGAATTTTATATTGATATTTAATTATTGAATTCATTTATTTGGTTTGATAACTTACCTTTTATGTAATGATTTGATTTTATACCTTAATTTGCCACCATTAAGGTGGTTAACTGATTTCCATAAATTACTTTATATATTTAATTAATTAAATTCTGAATTTCGAAATTAATTAATTAATTAGTTTATTTATTTAAATATTTTATTTAATTAAACAATAAAAACATTCCTTAAATGTATATACCCTCTTTTTTCATTTCTCTTCTCTTTTTAATGGGCTCCTCCTCCCTCATTTCTTCTTTGATCGATCTTTGGTGGAGAGGAGCCCGATCTCCGAGCGTTGTCTAGTTGCAGAAGGGTGCCTAGCCTCCGAGCCGTCTGGTGACAGTGTGTCGATTCTCGTCGAGGCTATCATGACATGTCCGAACCCTGAGGTGAGATCCATTTTATTTCTTGTCCTTTTCCCGTAGTTAAATCGTAGATTTATTTTCTGCTTAGATATAGCTAATCTTTTGAATTTAGATCATAAAAAATCCATCGCATTTTACGTCCAATCCGCCATCGATTTACATCTCATTTTTCATATCCCACCATTTTCACGTTCTACCCCACATAATCTATCACCTCCGGTCACGTACGGTGACCGGAGCAACAGATCTATCTTCCGCTCCACGCAAGATCCATATCATTCACTCATTCCATTTTTGTGTATAAATAAATAAATACACCATATAATTGTTTTTCCTATTTATCTCACATTTGTTTTTGTAGGGGAAACTTAAAAAAAAAAGAAATAAAATTTTTGTTGTATTTTCTCTCTAATATCTGTTTTGCAGGATCATTAAAAAATAAAAAAAATAAAAAAATTATAGATACTTCTTTTTCCTAACATTTGTCCTGCAGGTCTAAATAAAAAGTAAACAAAAATACATTTTGTATTTCTACTTTCTGTTTACTGCTTTCAATAAAACATAAAATATATATATATATAAACAAAAACAAAAAAATAAACAATTTTTTTTGCAGCACAGGCCACGTGACCTCCTTCGGGACAACCCCTCCTCTGCCGGCACTTCCAGCCACGCGACGGCACCGCCCCACGCACGGACAACCGCCTGGCACGCCTCAGCTCCTCAGCAGCCCCCGCTACCCCGAAGTCTCTGCCTCTCCACCTCGTTCCCCCCACGCGAGGCACAACCCCGCGCACCAGCGACTCCAGGCACGGTCTTCTCCCATCCGCGCACGGCGTCGTGCTCCCCTGAACGCCGGCCTACCTCCACCTCCTACCACGTGCGCTGCGTGTCCCAACACACCGTCGCCCCTCCACACGTCGGCGCATCCTCCGCCTCCTCCAGACCAACCGCCCGCTACAGGCGTGGCCTTCATCTAGCAGCGCTCTGTGCCGCCCGCGAGCCCCACGTGCCCCCACCCCTCAGCGGGCAGCCCTCCGTCCGCACCTCCAGCCACCGCTCCTCTGCGGCTGTGCGCGCGACGCCCTCGATCTGCCCCCCTCCAGCCGACGAGCGAGGGGCAGCCGCCCTCCTCTCTACCTCCAGGACACGGACCTCCGCAGCCCCGCGCCCGTAGCCATGCATCCCTCCCACGACGACCGGTCGCACGACCACGCTCACAGCCGATCCACCGCTTGGGCGACCATGTACCGACAGACGCCGACCCCGCGACCTCTCCACCGACTGCCAAACGCGCCACTTGCAAGCGCCGCCCTCCTCCTTTGGTGGCAGCGGTGGCCCCCTCACCTCTCTTTGGTTTGCTTTGGAAAAAGAAGAAACGAAAGGAACCCTAGGATTATTAAAATATTGGAAAAATATCAGTCAAGCTCTTGGGGATATTCAAAATTGCAGAAACATACTGAGATTCAGAAGATATTTGGATAAATTCATATTTCATCTTGCAAGTTTATGTTCTTACTAAGCAGTGCAGAACTTTTTCATAATTACATTTACATCCTTGTGACTGTAGAACTTGAACTTGCTTGATCTTTGTAATGAAATAAATGCTTATCATGCTCGGAAAATTTTGTAAAAATTTGTGCATGCTCCTGCTATAGTCTTTAACAATGTTTAAAATTTTCATAGCATTTTGACTTTATTTAATATTTTTAAAAAATAAAAAAAGTAGCTTTTTGTCTTCCCGAAATTGAAAAATTCATAAAAAATCGAAAAATTGCTTAAAATTCCAAAAAAATTAGTGTAGGTGTATTTTGATCTTTTTTTAATTTCTGACTAAATATTTTGTATTTTCCATTTATAAAACTCCAAAAAATTACAAAATATGAAAAATCTTAAAAAATTGTATAAAATTATAGAAAAATCCAAATATAGTGATTTTGGTCTCTGTTTGTAGATATTTTTTCTACTTTGTCTTAAAAATAATTCCAAGATTTTTAAATACTAAAAAGATTTTTAACTTGCAAAATAATCCTAATTGTGCATTGTTTGCTTTATTTTCCAATGTTTTTTTAGAAAATAACAAAAACATCAGAAAATTGCGAAAAATTACTAAAAATATTTTAAAGTATATAAAACCACAAAACATTTTCTTTTTAATTTTCTGAATATTTTTTTGATTATTTTGAAAAATACAAAAAAGAGTGTTGTGTGTGTGTGTGTTTTTATTCATTTGTGCCTGTTTAAAAAAATAAAAAAATAAAAATTCAAAAACCACTAAAAAAATATCTTTGAAATTTGGCTACTTAGTTTTTAAATCATGCTCCTTGTGTTCGACCCTGATCGCTATACCAGGTAAAAAGGATAGCGAAAGCTGCTTACATTCGTTTTCATTGATTCATCTTTTATTAAGTGGTTTAATTTTTTTTCTCGTTGACCGAATCGCGCGGTTGAGAACAATGACATTTTTGAACATTATTTATCCTTTCTTAACTTCATCGATTTTCATGTCATCAAGAGGGGTTTTTGAATGGGATGGTGATGAGGCTCCAAAGGTCAAGGGAAAGCGGATGATGCAGCGCTGGTTTGATCGATGCAAGCCACAAGCGTGTATCCTCGATCTGCGGTGAACAAACGTCATGAAGGATCCATCACGTGAAGATGAAAGGATTCAACTCGAAAAAATCATGAATATAGACGACAAACGAGGTCTCTGACAAAGGGCAGGCGTGGGTCAGAGAGTTGACTGCTGGTCAACTCTCCAGCCCTCCTGGTTGGTCCACGTAGACCAACCAGGAAAAAGCCTGGAAAAAATATTTGTAAGATCAATTAAAAAAGTAATCAAACTTATTAATTTTTGTTTATTAAATATTTTTTTTATTATTTTATAAAGTATTTTATTACGATTTTTATTTATTTTTTAGAGGTTTAAAAATATAAGTGCCCTTTTAGGAGCTATATAGGTATATTCATCTATATATATTTTAATATTTTATTTTAGTTTGTATATTTAAGTTTATTTATTTTGGTTTATTATTTTATATATTTATAACTTATTTTTACAAACTTAAATACATTTTTATTTTATTTTTTTGATGTATTTTATACACTTAAATAAAATAGAAGTATAATTATATAGGTATATTTACAGGTATTATACCTATGTATTGTATACAAATATTTTATTTTTGTGTTTTCTTTATGTTTTTATTCATATTTTAATATGTACATATATTATAATAATATTTAAAAAATTATAAAAATATCAATTTATAAAAATAATGAATAATAAATAAAATGAATATTTTAATCCGTACAAGTATACAATAGGGGTCCAAAACCTAACTTTCAAACCGTAGCTCCGCAAAATATGAAATCACCTTCATTAAATAGCTTATTAAAATTATATACAATTAAAGTGATTTTTTTGATGCATTTCGAGTTTTTATTTGAGAGATACAGGTCTGTGAATTTGGGTTCTGGAATCTTATTCAGATCATAACTTTTTATCTGTATATTCTTTTTGTGTGAAATCAATTTTGTTTTTTTACTTATTTAATTATATACATTTTTTTGTGTACAAAGTTTCTTTATTTGGAGTATAAAAAGTAGAACTAAAAATAGGTCCCAAAATGAATAGAGAATGAATTAAATAAAAGGAAATTTTATTGGTTTCTGGCACTTATCTCCCCCTACTTTATTCCTAGTCGACCTAGTCATCGAGATGCCTAGGTCTCAGAGTTTCGGGTCATAAAATATTTACTATATTTTATTCTTTTTTCTTTTCTTTATTCTATAATTTTGGTATTAAAAATAATATTTTATACACTTTTTACACAAATATGCATGAATACTAAGATGCATGAATTAACAGTATTTACACGTATTTACTAGGGTTTTTAAGGCCAAAATGATAGAATAAAGATGATGAAACGTAGATTCATCAATGAACCGCTCGAGAACTAATGTCTTGGCCAGAGGATAGGTACGAAGAATTGAAGAATGGATGAGAAACATGAAGAAGATCGTGAAGAGAAAATCGTGATAGGATAGAGCAATTAAGAAGGAGGAGGAGAGAGATGAAGATCGAAGGATTGTTAGATCGAGAAGAGACGAATGAGAAAGAGGAAAAGCAGAGAGAGAAGAAAAGGAGGAGAAGATCTAAGAGTCTAACCTGAAGATAGGAAAGCGCTTGATGCCGAAGCTCAACAAAGCTTCGTGGGTGGTTGCCTCGATGTCGCAGCGTGATTGGGGGCTATGCGCGCGGTGGAGCGGTTGCTTCAACATCGGCTGCTGATCTCGCCGAACTCAACTTCTCTCTCGCTCGATGGATTTCAGACACTATCACTGCCCTCAACCAGAGCTCACTGAGGAAGGATAGGAGAAATGGTGGATAGCTGGAATGAAGGGGGTTGCGGGACACACACACACACACACACACACACACACACATATATATATATATATATATAAGAGGAGAGGTCTGATCACTGAGGGTGGTGACAGGAAGAGGAGTCGTTGGAGAAACGGTCGGCCGTCGAACGGTTAACGGTTGGACAGGGAGAGGAGAAGAAAGGAACAGAAGGCGGCGCGTAGAGGAAGAAGAAGTGGAGAAATGGGTAAGAGAAAAAGAAGAAGAGAGAGAAAAGTAAAATAAATAAATAAATAATTTATTTATTTTTAAATTAATAATTATAGTAAATTTTTATTAAGGTATTAATTACGTAATTAAGTAAATAATAAATAATTAAATAAGATTAATAAATTAATTTAGTAAATAATTTATTAAATAATTAATTATATAATTAAGTAATTTTATATTAGTTGATAACTAATTAATAATAAATATATTAGAAATTAATAATAAATAAAATAATATTTTTATTTAAATAATTAAATATTAATAAAGTATATAAATATAATAAATAGCATAAATTAAATAATAATATATTACGGTAAACTGTACAATATACCAATTGTAATATTTTTACCCATTGTATGCGTGATCAAGAGTCTACCAGAAAATGGATCATTTATGAAAATAGTTTCTAGGGATACATGTGAAGATCAGAACAATCTACTTGGGATTGCATACTGATTGTTTTTTCGTCTGACATTGTGAATTGATTTTCTGCCTTTCTATTTCTGTTGCAGGAGGTGATCCGAGTTTTACTTAATACAGTGGTTGTACAATGATTCAACTATAAGTGTATGCACTGATGTGGCACTCACGAACTCCACTACAAGCTTCACAGATGTACTTGTGATATGATGCACCTAATGTTGAGGAGGATTGTAATGGTCTTCGTGTAAAATCATGACAAGAAAGATAACATCACCTTATAGATGTACAGATCCTGTGTATATATTCTGTGCATTCTTCGGATCGCCATCCTAAGTTTTTTTTGGATTTTTTTGCTAGGTAAGTAATTGTATTGATTGGAAAAGAAAAGATTTACAGTCCCGTAAAGGGTAGAAGTCTGAGAGCCCAGAAACTCAAAAATGGGCACCCTATACCATGTACAGTTAAACCAAGATTACATAGTTGTCGTAAATGGCCCAAAAAAGAGCCTCAACCAGAAAGAATTAATGTTGAGCCCATTGTAATGTTTGTGGCAGAGGTGATAGAGGCGACAATCCGATGCTGCGAGGAGGAGACAGATGTTGTCCAGCGTGAGTTTCTCTCCTTCCAAATTACCCACACAGCAACCGAGAGGACACCGCTCCAAAGTATACGAACTTCCTTGACATTTATCCCCATGATCCAGCCCAAAATTTCACGCAGGAGAAGAGAGGGTGGAGGAGTAAGCCCCAAGTCTGTGAGAACCTGATACCAAACATCCGCAGCGAATCTGCACTCAAAGAAAACATGATCTCGAGATTCTACATCAGAGCCACAAAGGTAGCATTGACTAACGTGGGAGATCCCCATCCTTTGCAAACAGTCAAGAGTAGGCAACCTATTTTTTAATAGCACGGTAGAGTGCACATGAGAATTTTGGCACAACAAGCTTGCACCAAATAATACTTGCCCAGGGGACCTCTCCCCCCTATGTCTAACAACTTCAACTGCTTGCGAGAAAGAGTGCCCCTTAGCCGTGCTAAGCCATGAATGCCGGTTGTTAGAGCTAGAGATAGTGCCCCGAAAGGCATCTCTCTTGCGTAACAGTGCCTTCCACAACACCGAGTCACCCCTTTCGGAGAAATATCCCAGAAGGAACAATTATGAAGATACCTCTGCCTCATGTAATTTGCCCACAACGAATGCTCAGCAGTGAGAATTCTCCACGCCCAGGCAACAAAAGTTGCCTCGCGCAACATAAGCAAGGAACGGAGACCAAGACCACCTTCAGATTTGGGAAGGCAAATAGTTTGCCAACTAATCCAGTGAGGCCCGGAGCCCCATAGGAATTTAGAACACATCTTGTCAATACGGACTGATGTACCTCAGGGGATAAGGCAACCACTCACCCAGTAAAGATTAATACCAGCCACCACAGAAGAAAGGAGCTGGAGGCACCCCATCAAGGAAAGGGAAGCAGCCTTCCAACCGCCTAATGATGCCCGAACACGCTCCTCCATGGCCATGGCAAAGGAACCCCTATCATAGGACGAAGCAAGTGGCAGACCCAAGTAGGAGGTTGACAATGCTCGTCTGATCACCCCCAACCTAAGAGTAGAGGCAAAGTCAGCAGGGGCAGCTTTAGGCCTAAAAAGAATACTCTTGCGGCAATTCATCTTGAGACCAGAGATATCCCCGAACGTATCAAGGACCCTAGCCACTACAGGGAGGGAGGAGGAAGTGGCCTTACAAAAGAATAGGAGATCATCCGCGTAGATAAGGTGAGAAGAAGTAGCCGGCCTGCCTCTACCATTAGGCTTGATACCCCCATCAGCCACCGCATTATCAACCAGCAAGGAGAGAGATTCCATGCCCACCACGAAGAGAAGAGGTCTCAGGGGGTCACCCTGCCTCAGCCCATGCGTACCCTTGAATAAACCCTCAGAGCTCCCATTAAAGAGAATAGAGAAGAAGCGGTAGTGATACAGTTCGCAATCCATTTCACCCATATGGAATCAAATCCCATTAGCTCAAGGTTCCGAAGGATGAATGCGTGATCAATAGTGTCAAAGGCTTTAGAGAGGTCCACCTTCATGCAGGCCCGCTGAAGGCAAGAGTTATGCTCAAATGCACGGGTCAACTCTTGTGCTAAGCGGGTGCTATCGCCAATAGCTCTGCCTCTAACAAAGTTCGTCTGATTGAGGGAGATGAGATCGGGCAAGACATGCGCCATTCGAGAAGCAAGGAGCTTGACAAATATCTTATAAATGATATTACAACAAGCAATTGGTCTATAGTCAGTGAGGTCCCTCGCAACCTCGGATTTGGGCACAAGAGAGAGGAAGGTATGATTAACCTCCCTAACCATACTGCCCCCTTTGTGTAAGAAGGCCATCCTAAGTTGTTATATCTAAAGAATATCGAATCTCATTGCTGTGGATAGTAGTTGGATGGCTATAATGGTAGGAATGATAAATGTGATGTGATGTGTATTGTTATATATTATATTTGATTATTTTTTATGACTAATCTTTTCTATGTTACCTTATTTATCTACTTGTTGTTAAAATTATTAGGTTTTTATCAATTGTGCCCCTCCGAGATATTTTAATATCAATTATGTCCCATCCTTTTTGTGAACATCAGTTGTGCCCCGACTTCTTGTCTTTCTATGACTTTTACCCCTCGTGTTAGTTGACGTCCATCTCCAAAGCAAACGAACGCTAACTTTGAGGACACATCACGAATTAAATTTAAAAATATAAACTGAAAAGTCCATTATCTTCCTCCACCTCCTCTCCATCATCCCTTGCCTCCTGCTACAACTCCAGAACATCATCCCCCGCCCCCGCACCTCCCTCTCTGTCCCCAGCTACTCCTGCCGTCCCCACACCTCCCCCTTCGCCCGGAGCTCCTCCTCCTGCCCTTGCACCTCCCTCTCTTCCCCAGCTACTCCAGTCGTCCCGACACGTTCCCCTGCACCTCCCTCTCCGCTTCGCACCTCCCCTCCACCCTGGCTCCTCCCCTCCGCCCCTAGCTCCTCTCGCCACCCATGCACCTCCCCTCTGCCTCGAGCTCCTCCACCCGCATCTCCCCTCTGCCCCGCTCCTACTCTCCTCCCAGCTCCTCCTGTCGCCCTGTACGTCCCCCTCTACCTCGACCCCCACATCCAACCTCAATAACGGTGGTCTGTGGGGATTCGCGATATGCAACCTCAATTTTATTATTTCTCTTCAGAACACCTCAATTTATTAATTTTTGATAGCTTGCGTCGTTGAATTTGCCAGTAAAAATGAGGGCTGATTTAAGATACACTGAACCTCTTGGATCGAAGTTTTTCATGACTGATGATCTACGTTCACGGTCGTCACTCATCAATTATCTACTGCGCAATGTTCCATGTCCCTTTCTGCTGTAATTTTTGGCGCATTCTTATTACGTATGTACTTATTTATGCTAACGAGGATTTGGGAATGCTTCTAATATTTGACCAGATCTATCACTCGAGAAGTTTGATGGTGTGCCATATGGGTTGTTCCTCGGACCCACGGTAGGGACATGGAGATCTCACCCTATCCCCCTCTGTTCTGATCGGTTATTCGGAATTATTGACAGTATATCTGTGGCCCTTAGTTTGTTGCACAGGAACTGAATGATGTGGGAGGTGTAGAAGAGCTCAAGAAAGAGATCAACAAAAGGATCCAGAACGGGGACACGGTGATGGCTAAAGGCTTTTACCCTTTTTTGAGGAGGATCCGTGGTTGTGGTTGGATTTGGATGCGGTGGTCTGTGGGGATCGCAGGCTTTGTAATTTTTGATTAATTGATTCATGAAAGTTCATCAAAAATTTTAATAAAATTTAACATTTGATCTGCAATGAGTGATATATATATATATATATTTATTTATATGTGAAAATGCAAAAATTGTAACATTTGATGGATGCATGGAGGTGTAATAAAGAGAGAGAAATTATGAAGAGAAAAAAAAGAAAAAAATGAAGGAAGAAGAAGATGAAGAAGAAGTTTGGATAATTATACCCCTCTTAACTGCAACTAGGTTTGAAAAAAACATGGTTAAGTTCAACTCATTGACGGTTGAACTAACGAAGGGGCACAAGTGAGAGAATGTCAAGAAGTCGAGGGCACAATTGATATTCCCAAAAAAAGAAGGGCATAACTGATATTAGAATATCTCGGAGGAAACTGATAAAAACTCAAAAATATTATAACAAAGAAAATGTGGAATCCATACAACTAACTCCAACCCATGACTGTAGGGATGTAGAACTGGAGATAACCCAGAACATACTTTCTGTGACAGCGTAAATGGTCTTTAATAATACTATTTCAACATTTTTCTTGACTGCAAATTTTGATGTCAAGCTGTTAACAAGAAATATTTTGGATGTGTTGTAACACATTGAAACTTTCCATTTGTAGCCACTAGAGGATGCATTATTTTGGAGCTCAAATACAGTAATTTAGCAGGTCTGACCTTGTTCAATTAGAGCATCAGCCACACAACACATCCAACATGCTGAAACAAACACTACTTCTGACTGACATGCAAACCAACTGTAGGATGTGCATAGCATGGGTCACTCCAAGGGGACCCTCCAAAATGGTTCACAATGCATACCCATTTTTGTGCTGGAAAAAGGAAAACTAGAACGTGGGTAGTGCAAGTGTATCTGAAAGTTTACAGATAGGACAGTTTCCAGAGGTCATAAAGTACTTGGACCTCACAGAGTAGAATACATTACAATTGCATTAACACATCTAAATTGCTTAGGTCATACATATAATGCTGCAATATAGAAAACATACGTCCTCAGACGGAGACCTTGGTCACTTTAAGCTTTCACTAAATACAATCAACGACCAGTTTGGATATCGTAAGCTTCACTGACATCATAGCTATCTATCGATGTATTTGTTATCAGATCCACCCTTTCTTGGTTGGGCGATAACCATGGATGCACTGCAATCTCCTCCATCCCCTCGAGCTCCATAACAATGTCCCTCATCGTAGGATGATCTTCTCCTTTTATACTCAAGCATCGCAGAGCAAGTTTCGCAACTGATTGGGCTTGACTTGTGATCCCATCCTGAACAATCTCAGCATCCTATATATCAAGCAGCCTGTTCTCATTCATGCATGAGATGAAACTGAATGCAAGGCTCCTCTCTGCTTCTGGACCATTGAAGTTAAATGGGGCCTTTCTCGTCAAGAGCTCTACGAGCACGACTCCGAAGCTGTAGACATCGCTTTTGTCGGTTAATTGGCTTGTTTGTAGATACTCTGGATCCAGGTAACCGTAGGTTCCTTGCACCAAGGTCATGAACTGAGATTTATCTTTGGGAGCTAAAGTTGAAGTTCCAAAATCAGAAACCTTGGCTGTGTATGTCTCATCCAAGAGTATGTTGGAAGACTTGACATCGCCGTGGAGAATCGGCGGTGAAGCGTCTGCATGCAAGTATTTCAAGGCTTGAGCAGCTTCTGTCGCTATCTTCAAACGATTTCCAAAGGGAATCGGCATGACGCGTCCTTCTCTATTATGAAGATAATTGAAGAGTGTGCCATTTGAAATGTATTCATATATCAGCATCGGAACCTCTACCTCCAAACAACAGCCCAAGAGCTTCACAATGTTCTTGTGATTGATCTGTGAAATGATGAACATCACATTTGCAAATTCTTTGCTCTTTTTCTCATCTATGATCGATGATTTCTTTACCGCTATTATCGTTCCGTCTGCTACTATTCCTCTGTAGACTATTCCAAAACCACCGCGACCGATTATGTGATCCTTATGAAAATTATTTGTCGCGTGTTTTAGCTCATCGATGGTGAATATCTTGAATGTGCTTCTATGATGAGATAACAGACTTTGTTGTAGGAAAGTTCCGCCATTTTGTTGAAAGAACATGTCTCTTAATTTCTTGAGCTTTCTTTTCTGCATTCCCAGATAAATAACGGAGATAACGATAAATAACGAGAAAAGACCGCTCCCGATTCCTGCACAAAACATGGAAGACAGTAGAGTAACGGTTGTTTATTAATGGATGAAAGGAAATCGCGATATATATCACGAAAAGGCTAGTTGTAATTCCTTCAAAACAATGAACTCTAACAAATGTCTAATAATGGACATTCAGATCGCAGAATGTATGGTAATCAGTCGCGGTCACCCATAGGTATCACAGAAATACTGACAATTAATCTTCTATTTTAAACAAAGTAAGACTCTCTTCTCAAACTATTTACAAAAACTAGTTGAATTTAATGATAGTCTAATTAAACCATAGAATGAAATCTTCACCCTAAGGTTGTTGGCTGAGAATTTTGTGAACAAAGTAAACAAACCAAAGATGAAACACAGGTAAATTGATTGGGAATTTTTTTATGAGGGATTGTGTGAGGGAACACCCTGAGTTAAGATTGCGCTCACTTTCTTCATGTTAGAAAAATGAGAGAACGAAGTACATACATAATCCCACAAGATTAAATGGATCCTCAACCACGATCCATTACCACACAACAACAATGAGCCGACATGTCCAACATGCCCACATTTTTATCAAGATTGTTTGTAGAAAGCATCTTAATTAAGACATCATCAACTTATTCCTCGATTTTATGTATGATATCATATGTTCTTTTGAGTTAATCTTCTCTCCAATAAAGTTACTATCGATTCCAACATAGTTTTTTCTATTATTCAATATTAGATCTTTAGACTAATTTATCACATTCACAAGTTCTTTCTATTATTCAATATTGGACTTTTAGACTAATTTATCACATATCTAGTTGTCATATATTGTAAAAATGATTTTGAGCCACAACTTATGTATAACCCTCCTAGCAACAGCTCTATATTGAACTTCAGCATTAGGCATTACCGCTTGTCTCCTACTTCGATGATGTTATGATGTACTTCTTACTATGTAAGGAGTTTTGGCATTACACAACTAGGTTGCATCTTATGCCTTTTAATGGAAAGATTGCCACCTAGGATTATGCATGCAATATTTGATAGTTGATGTCCCAGTCAATGCAACCTTCTCAATTTGCACCAATGTATCACCTGCTTCTTCTTTATGTAACAAATAATACATTTCACAACCTTTATTAGCACATTAGTTTTTTATGCATAAACTAGATTACTAGTTGACATAATAGGTGATTGCGGGTCTCATTACAAATAAATAAATAGATAAACTTTCTCATAAATCTCTAGTAATAATCATTGTAGTTTTCACTAATTTATTTTGCATCCTCAATGCTCAACTTATAACTTCTCTCAACTGGATTGGTGACAAATTATTTTCATAACTTTCATGTTTCCTTCAAAGTATTTTAAATCCAAGGCTCTTCAGGTCAATTTCGATATAATTTCTTTTTTTATCATGTAATCTTATCTTCACCGTCTCTTATGATGATTATTTCGTCAACATAGACAAGAAAAAGGTACATTTGTTTCTACTGCTTTTCATAATAGAATACAATACTCATTTCCATCGGAATATCCTTATTTAACCATTACTACTTCAAGCATAAATCACGATTTAGGAGACTACTTTAGTCCATGTAGTGCACACTACATGGACTAAAGTAGTCTCCTAAATCATATAACCTTACAAATATCACGACACATATAAACCTTGCTATTTTGATAACCTTACCAATATCACGGCGCATATAAATATAAACGTTGCTATTTTGATAGCCTTACAAATATCATGACACATATAAATAGTCGTTGTAGCTTTACTTTGTTGTATTGTGCAGTTCTAATTTGTAGCATTTCCCCATCATTTCTTACCAAGGTAGTATATGGATGTGAACTTATTTTTAGATACAACAATTTAAGAAGGAACTCTTTACATATATTTATATAAGTGTAAAATATCACAATACCTCTAAAGAGCATATAATATGGATCATTTCCATTTTTCACAAGATAAAAAATTTCCAAGTAGTCAATCACATATTTATATTGAAAATATTTGCAACCATTCTAACTATATACCTCTCAACTTTTCATAAAAGAATTTTTAAGTGGTTATTGTAATTAAATGACATTAATCACCAATTGAAGTACTAATTTGAATATTAAAAATGTCAAGTTGAAGCTTAGTTAACTCAAGGGGAGAAAGATAATATCATGTTTCTTAGCTCCAATATTTTGATGGACTCATATATGAGTTCCCCCTGAGCTTTGTTTGGTGAGCTATCCTTCTTGTGGGAATCTATTTTGATCGATGGACTCATATATGAGTTCCCCCTAAGCTTTGTTTGGTGAGTTTCCTTCTTGTGGGAATCTAACCTTTATATAAGACATTGGTAGTCTTAAATGGAAACGAAAAATCAAATTCTAATTGGAGAATGAAATCAATTAATTATCTTTTGAAAGATAACTTTTATCCTAATTATGTGAGAACTAGGACTTTATTCTTCGTTATTCCCTCATCCGCATTAACTATAAATAGAGGATATAGGATGCATACAAACACATCTCAACACAAGTTCTCATACCATATGAAAGAAATCGTAGAGAGGGGGAGAACAAAGAAGGTCCATGGCTGCAACAAAGTTTGGAGGGAGCGATATTGGAAGTTGTTCTTCCCTAACAGTCCTCCATGTAGTTAGGTAGCATATTTATCGGCTTAATGATATTTCTCCTCCCTACTATTCCCCGTTATTTTGTGATTTGAAGCATTGTGTAAGTGTCATCTTTGTGTAAGCCCTTCATGGGAGATTCATTTGATTATAATCTTGATTTTGGGTTGTGATCAACTCTGTGGTTTTTTCCATTTACATTGCGGGTTTTTTAATTTAAAAATTCTATGTATATCTATGGTTAATTATTTTTGTTCTCCGAATATTTATCAGTGGTTGTAGTTGATATACTGTGCACGATCTACTTATCAACTTTACTATTTTTCTGCGATTCAAAATATACAATAAATTCATCCCCAACAACTATAATCAGAGCATGGTTTATAACAATCACATAACTAGTAGGATGATCAATCTGAATGGGACAAACTATAATTTATGGAAAAATAAGATGAAAGGCTTGTTGTTTGCGAAGTTGATGCATCTTCCAATTTTTGCCACTGAAAAGTTAGAATCCAAGAGCGATGAGGAATGAGATTTTGATCATGAGAAGGTATGTAGAGTTATTTGGTAGTTTGTGGATAAGAATGTGTACTATCACATTCAGAACAAGGTTCATGAATGTAAGCATTGGTCGAAATTGGAGAACGTGTGTGCCTCAAAACTAGAAATTACAAGTCATTCCTACACGTCATTAATATTGTTGAAGGATGGAACTTCAATTCACGACCATCTAAAAGAATTTCAAGGAATTATCATACTACTATCTAGCATTGGAGTAAATTTTGAAGATGAAGTTCAAGACCTCCTACTAATTGCTACTCTTTTAAATAGTTAGGAAATATTTCGAATATCTCTCACAAAGTCTTATGCTTAATGGAGTTGTTTCCATGAAGATGGTCAAGATTGGTGCTCCGAACAAAGAGATGAGAAGAAAATTTCACGGTCCTTCATAGCAATCAGAAACTTTAGTCATGGAAAACGGGAAAGAACTGAATTCGAGGATGCTTAAGGAATAGATCAACGAAGAAGCAAGTCGAGATCCAAAAATAAAGATTTGGAGTTTCATTGTAGCAGAAAAAAATATTACATCAAGAAATGTTGCTACTAACTTGAAAGAGTGAGAGGAATCAAGAAAATAACAACAAAGATGATAATGTTGTTGTCATTGTTAAGCACGATTTGCTCATTGTGCGAATGTCATTAGAGAGGATGCATATTAGATAGTTGATAGTGGTTTAGCCTTACATGGGACCTTCAACCGAGAGTTTCTCTCATCTTATACTTCGGCAGTTTTTGGCACTCTTAGAACGGATAATTGTTCTATATCTAAAGTTATTAGAAGAGGTGATGTCATTTTGCATAATGTTATTGGAGTTCTTTTAAAGCTTAGATGTGAGGCACACTCATGATATGCATTTGAACATGATATCCATGGGAAAGCTTGATGATGAAGGTTCTTTCAACACATTTGGGAGTGGACAATAGCAATGTGCTAAAGGCATTTCCTGTGTGGCTCAAGGGAAGAAGTATAACCATAATCTTTATGTTATGTAGACATCGATTGAAAAGTTTACAATGAATGCAACTCATGATGATAGATTTGTGATATAGGAGGCTTAGACATACGAGCAAGACATGATTGTACACCTTGATCAGGAAGAATCTTCTTTTATTCATAAAGAAATAAAATATACAATGATGCACTCATTGCTTTATTAGAAAGTGATCATGAGTTACATTCAAAAGGAAATCATCGTCTAGGAAGGTAGAAGTATTGGAGTTTGTTCATAGAGACTTATGTGCTCCATTGAAGATAAGCTCTCTCGGTGGTGCATTTTATTTTGTCACCATTATTGATGATTTTTCAAGAAGATGTGGTTCTATACCCTAAAAGGAAGGATTAGGCCCTTGGTTTAATCAAGGACTTGCATACACTTGTAGAAATGTAGACAACAAAGAAGGTGAAGTACATACGCAATGACAATGATGGAGATTACATGAGACCCTTTGATATGTATTGCATATCTCATAGAATCAAACATCAGAAGACATCAATTGAACGTTGTTGCTGAGAGGATGAACTAGACTCTCATAAAGAGAGTCGGGCGCCTACTTTATGAAGTAAAGCCACCATGTTTATTTTGGAGTGAAGCATTTATGAGTGTGTGCATAAATTGGGAAATTGTTAGTACATGATTATAGGGATGTCAATTTAGGTCTACCCATTGGGCACACAGCTCAAACCCACCCCATTTAAAGACATGAAACCCATCCCATTTACTTTTGGATGGGGTTGGATTTTGTATGGGGTTGGTTATGGTTTTAGCATTTCCTTGTGGGTACCCGGACCGGAATCCGTGACAAATACGAATAAAAAAATAAATATGTGTTCTGTATTTTGGTCTAATTATTCAAATAATTTCAATCTAATAAGTATTGATCTACATATATAAAAATCCAATTCATTTTCTCCTTTTCATCCATTTATTCATATTAAACTACCACATTGCATCTTTAATAATTAAAAATCATTAACCCGAAAGATTTAAATACCTAACATACATGCAGTCATGCATGCTCCCCCCCCACACACATATATAAACCTTTAATATTCCTACACATTGCACATCTTTATGTATCATCGTATTGTATGATCTCCCCGTGTTTAATCTATGTGTGGAAATCTTGGATGCATTTATGAATTGTATAAGATTTTATTGTGTGGAATATGTGGACATCCATTCAGTACACGAGTATCCAACAGGTATATAGGCACCCATTATAAATTATCTGTTTAATAAATGGGCAGGTATGGGTAGTGATTTTATAAACAAGGATGTATTTGGGATTATTGGTACTCGGCCTGCTGACATCCCTGCATGATCATGTATATTTTGATGATGATAATAAAATTTGTATACAAAACTCGTAGCTAGTTCAAGAGAAAGAAAGCTACTGGACGAGAAAGAAGCTCAAGATGAGGAGCTCAAGCTTAAGTGAACAAGAATCTAAGAAGCACAAAGGAGTTGAACGCTATAGAAAGGATATGGAACTCCACCTCAAGCTCAAGAAAGTATCTCAAGTTGAAGAAGAATATGAAGTCTTTTCTTTTAGTGAGTCATGCATTTTGTAATTGTCATATATTATAAAAGACCCCAAATCCCTCATATTGCATTTCAGACCTTTGATTTTGACTTTGAATTTTAGGTTAAGGAGTCAAGTTGATCGATCAATCATTTACACCTGATCGATCACCTCTGATCAATTAGTTTCCATTTACGATCAATTATTATTTGAATTGCAATTACTCTCTAATCGATCAATCTAGATCTCTGATCGATTATCTTTTTATTTGATCAATCACCTAAATCCTTATGATCGATCATTTGATTTTGATCAATCATCCTTTGTATCCTGATCAATTACATTCTATTTTAGGAATATTTTGGAGCTGTTTTATATCTTACTTTATTTCTGATGGCCATATTTCCTGGAGACATATAAATAGGAACACATATCTCATTCTATGATACACACTAAGAGCAACAAGCTATCTACTCTATGATTTCCACTTTATACTATAAGAAAAAGATCAAAGAGCTATTTTCTGTTGCATTCTTCATTTTAATAGCTCTAATTATGTGTGTTTGACTATTACGAGCATGATCCTTGCTCTGTAAGATCATTTTAGTTTTTCCTCTTATTATGCATTGTATATTTACTTTGATATTGAGGTTGTTCAGTTTGTTAACTTGTAAACTATTTTGAATTGTCTACGTAAACAACTCGAATTATAAATGAAGGAGTTGACAGCGTAATCAACTCAGGCTGTAAATGATTGGGTTGCCCATGTAAGCAACTCGGTTTAGTCGTAAGAACTGTGAAGGTCAGGTTGAATGCCCAAGTCGGGAGATTCATGTCATTATTTTTACCTAGGAACGTTTCCATGTTAAAATGCATGTGCACTTGTGGTTTGCTTGTTTATATTGTGACTGAAAGTGTTACATAATATTATTCTTTTTTAAGTTTATTATTTGCAGTGATCCAATTTATACAGTCTGATCCACCTGCACCCATCATTTGGTGTCCTCATGGGATAGGACACCCAACAACCTTGAGCATCATTGCCCATGTGATCAACATATCTCCACACGCTACCTTATATAGATATATACTTGATAAAGTATGGTATAAAAAGATGTTTCCTTTGCGCACTTGTGTGTATCTACTAGTAGAGATTTTACGCATGTTCTAGTAGATGAGAGATCAAAGTTGGAATCAAAGACAAGAAAATGCGTCTTTATGAGACATGGACATGATGAGTTTCACTCTAGGAAATATGATCTTTTATAGAAGAAGAAGCTTGTGAGAAGAAAGGATCTATTTTACTGAATATAAAAACACAGAATATATTCAGAAGGGATCTAAAGAACCATCCAGGATAGCTACATACTAGTTGATATAGATCCTACTCCTTTGCAACATTTACTAGATGCAGTTTTAGATGAAGTTCATGACAATGCTCCTAACCTTCAAGATGACGATGCTGACATGACATATGTTCCTACTAGTAATCAAGAGGGAGTCTATTCTTCTAATGTCAATCCACACCACTGATCACTCATCAGGATACCCTACACATGATTATTTTCTCTTATTGAACAATGGGAAGCCAGAATATTGCAAAGAGGGTACAAAGGATATGCGGAAAGACAATGGGATCAAAATCATGCAAGATGAGATACATGACAACCATACCTTTGAGCTTGTGAAGTTGCCTAAGGGAAAAATAATTTTGAAAAATAAGTGGGTCTATTCTCAATTTAACAACTAATCAAGACATGGGGATTGAGCAGATGGATGTGAAGACCGCCTTCCTCCATGGTGATATTAAGGAGGAAATCTACATGACACAATCAAACGTATTTATATTTAAAGGAGAAGAAGACTATGTTTGCATATTGAGTAAAAGCATGTATAAAAAAATTATACTGCTATACAATGCTATAAGAAATTTGAGACATTTGTGGGGAATCATGGCTACATAAAGACTACTTCAGATCATTTTGTCTTCATCAAGAATTTCTTAGGTGATGATTTTATCATTTCATTTATTTATGTTGATGAAATGCTTGTTATTAATTGTAATACATCAAGAACCTCATATCTAAAGGATGGATTGTGCAAGTACTATTACAAATGACTTAGGATCTGGAATCATATTTTGAGTATGAAGGTTACCCATGTTAAAAAGTTGAAGAGACTTTGATTATCTCAAGAGAAGTGCATTAAGAAAGTACTTCAAATATTTAACATGGACAAATCCAAGCTCGTCAGTATCGCTTTTGAGCACACTTCAAGTTGAGCACCCAGCATAGACAATGAACAGAAGATGAAAAGAAGGATGTGAATATGATTCAATATGCCTCGGTCATAGGTATTATGATATACGTTATGGTATGTACAGAACTTGATATTGCTCATTCAATTACAGTTGTCAATAGATTTATCTCAAATCTAAGAAAGAGTATTAAAATGCAGTAAAATGGATCTTGAAATATTTCCATGGAACTAAAAACACTTGCCTTTGTTTTGGAACAGAGAAGATATTCTTGTTGGGTTTCGTAGACTCCGATGTACCAGGTTAAGTTGATGGTAGACAATCAATATCTGATTACTTGATGACACATGCAGGTGTTGGTGTTTCATGGAAATCAAGGTTACAAAATTGTGTTCCACTATTTATTACAAAGGTTTAACTTTGTTCAATACAAGTACATCCCTTATTATGACATTTAAAGAGTGATTTGCATTGGAAATAACTTTGCTTTTTGATGACCGACTACTCTCACCAAGACTCGGGTGAATATAATAGAACTAGGGTCGTTGCGACCCGGATCTTGGAGATAGATCAGTCAATCAAGAAAAATAAAAGTAGACCACCAATCAACAAGATAAAACAATAAAAGCAAAAATAGTGGCCCTGGCTATGAGATTAGCCTGGTATAGCACCGAGGGTCGGTCTCAAGGAGCACGAGTTGGCCCCGCAGCCTATGAAGTAGTCAGAAATCAAGAGAACAAAAACAAGTATTTTTGGTGGTTTTAATTATTTTTATATTTTTTGGAATTTTAATAATGAAGGAAAATAATAAAAAGACTAATACAAGCAACATCAACCAACTATTTAAACATTCTAAAAAGCTCCAAAAATTCAAACAAAAATATTTTTATGTTTTTTAGGTTTTTTACCTTTTTTGGAGAATTTTTGAGATTTTTATAATTTTTATAGAATTTTCTAAAAATCAAAAAGGGTGAAAACAGTGAACTGTTGTCCAACCAAGCTTGAAAGGGCCACGAAAAATATCAAATGGTCCTTTAATAGGTTGGAGGTAATTTTTGTGAACAACATAAATAACAAAGAAAATTCAGCAAAAGAATTTATTATTTTTTAGATTTTCTATAATTTCTTAGAATTTTTATGAGTTTTTAAGTGTTTTTTAATTTCTATGATTTTTCTATATCCAAAAATCGCCAAAAAACTCTTAGAAAATCAAACACACAAAAACAAACAAAACATATTTTTTTGGAATTTTTAAAACATTTTTTATATTTTTATGTATTTCTAATCTGGACAGACACAAAAACAATGATTTTTGAGTTTTTAAAAATACCAAAACACCTCAAAAATATACCGAAAATTAGGAAAATTTTTACACAGTGGCAGGAACCATGTATTCAAATTTGACGTTATTTGGGTTAAATTTGATATTTTATTTAAATCAAAAAGAGGCTCACAGTGTACAGGGACCTATTTATAATAAAAAGTATGTCTGGGGGCCAAACAATAACAATGCGAGAAAACCCAGGCCCCTCGTGCAATTTGTCCAACAAATCACGTGCAGGGCACGTGTTTCAGGAACAGAGGGGCATATCTGCAATTCCTATTTAAAAACATCCAAACAGTAACACGTAAAAAGCATAGGGGAAAAAATGCAAATGTACCACAACCTCACGTGTCGATGCACGTGGACCACATTAATAAGGACTAAAATGCAAATGTCTGAAACATAAAGGTCTGATGTGCAATTTTTCCAAAATAAAAACAACTAATTAAAATATTTACAGGACTATATTGTAAAAACAAAATGACAGGGCCTAAGTATAAATTACCCCTTATTATCAGAGGGACGGTGGCGTGCCACGTGGTTGATCTGACGGTGATGGAGCAAGGGCAACCCTTCGTCTGGATGGACGGCGAGGAGGAAGCCATGTGGAGATCAGACGGTGATGGATCAGGGGCTCCTCTTCGTATGAACGTGCGGTCCAGATCACCCCAAGAAGATCTAACAGTGGCTGGGTCCCTTTAAATGGATGGCTGGGATCGAATCTGGGACGTCGGGGATGATCGGATGGCGGGGGAAGGTCCTGCAAGAACACTTCGTCGGCGAGCTTTGCCGGCTCCGTGCGTGCAGTGGTGGCCTCCTCTCCAGCTGCTGAGATATGGAAAGGCTCCGCCGTGATGCTCCGTAGCGACTGGGATCCTCCGATGAGGTCGGAGACCATCGGAGTGGCCCGACGACGTCGGTAGCTCGAAGCTCCTGGGATCGAACGAGACGACCCTCAGATGGGTCGCATTGACCTGCAAAATAGCCTAGGAAGCTTCCTGGGTCGAGGGCAAACTGCCTCGACCTAGTTAGGAGCGAAAAGAGTGATCGGGTGCGTCAGGTGAATGACCTTCGGTGAGGCGATGGCAGTGGAGGTCGAGCCCTGATTCCGGGGCGAATCAAGGGATACGAGTGGGTGAAGAATGTGAAGAGAGGTCTCATGGTCGTGATGGTTGGGTCAGATGAATGAAATGATGATCGAAGCGGGTGGAATCGGTCGGAGACGGCGATGGGTCAATTTTGGCGTAATCGGAAATTAAGGAAAACCAGAAGGATTCGGATCTACCTGATGGATGCAATCGATTGTGGATGAGCTCGCGGAGCTCTGGTGGTTCTGGCCTCGAGAAGGCGTCGAGTTATGAGGATAAGCGCACCTCGCTGCGGCGCACGGCGGCAGACGTCGCCGGATTAGTGGCGGAGGCTTCCTCTCCTCTCTTCGACACGCCAATCGATAGTTGTCACTCTAAGGATTAGGGTGGAGGTCCTGGGACGAAGGATGCAGTGCCAAAGATTGAGTGAAAAGTGCAGCCAAGGTTCAGCTAAATATGGCTAGGGGTCTGAGAAAATGGGGTCAGGCAAGGTGGTCGGAGCTCGGATCCCTAGGTAGATCCCCGGGCGTGGATCTCGTATGCAGGAAGGATGATTAGGACCCGGGGTTTAGGCAAATGGAGCTCGGATCATGCAAGGATAATTGTGAGAAGTCAGGTCGGGCACACAGATCCGGGTTGAATGGTCCAGGGGGGAGAGTTGACCGGGGGTCAACAATCCCCCATGGACCAATCATAGGCTGCCAAGCAATAATGATTTGGAAATTCATTTTAAAATAATAAATGGCCTTATTTCAAAAAGTCAAAACATGAAAAATGTTTATTTATTTTTAAATTATTTTTTAGTGATTTTTATATATTCTTTTGAAATATAATTTATGTATTTACAAAATATTATTATTATATATAGGTATATACAATATGAATTTTTGATTTTTGATTTTTAACTATTTATTTTTATACATTTTATTCCAATTTTATATTTTATTTATTTATAACATAAAATGTGGAATAAAAGGGTATTTTTATTTTATTTTTAATAATTAATTACATAGGTTAAATAAATACTTTTATTCATTTATATACATGGTATCTATACAAGGTGGATTTGGATTTTTATTTTATTCCTTTTTATTTTATTTTTATTTTTCCAATTTTTATTTTATTTATTTACATCATGAAATGTGGAATTTGAAAACATTTTTATTAGATTTTTATTATCTATTTATGAGGAGAAATAAATAGGTGAGTGGTTCTATGTACATGGCATATATACAATGATGAAGGGAATTTTTATTTATTTTTATTTTTGTTTTGTTTTTTCCAATTTTATTTTAGTTTAATATTTACAAATATATACAAATAAATACACACCCATTTTTATTTTGAGTAAGAGGAAAATAATTTTTATTTATTTACAGGTATATATACAAACACATGAGCTTCCCTATCTCTCTCTACTTGGGTTCTTTTGTGGTCAGTCTCATGCTGAGCCCTCCCTTGAGATTAGGTCGCACAATATTTATTCTAAATATCTCCCTCTTTTTCTTTTATTTCTTTATTCTTTTATTTATGCACAAAAACATGTTAATTATTGTATTTTACACAATGCATGCTATTTGACAATTATTGCTATTTACAAGAATATACATGTGTTTTGCATAGGTTTTGTAGCTAAAATAAAAGAATAAAGAGTGATGAATGGGTATTCATCACCCCCCTATACTTTACTTTGCTAGTCCCTTAGCAAACACTTATTTGAAAAAGAAGTTAAAAAGAGAAAGAAAAAGAAAAAGAGGAGAAAATGCATGGATCAATGCTTATTATTAAACTTGCCTTCATTAAATTGAAATATGGAGCTCGATCAGATCTTTGGATTATTAATGTGTCGGAACCTTATTTAGACTTAGGTTTAAAACTTAACAGCCTCTAAGATCAACTAATCTATAGTCAAGACTCCTCAACAATCCATTTCAGAACAAGTCTACATACATAAATCCTGAAGACCATGATTCTTTCCTTATACAATGTAAGTGAGGTATAGCTCTCCATCTCAGAAGTAGCAACTTGACAACCCTCCCCAACAAGGTAACTCTATGACCCCAATCTGGCCACTCTTTCCTCGAGGAGCGGGGTATTCCCTTCTAAGTTCAAGTTCAACCGGGTCAAGAAGAGAGGGAAGAAGAGAATGGACCATGGCCAGTGTAGCCATGTATCCTTGGGAGCTCAACCAGTGTAGCTAAGTCTCCCTGCTGCAAGCTACATAAGATGGGACATGAGTCTCAAGCCTTGCTTATTGCACTATATACATACTCCGGTGGGATTATCATTTTCTATCAGAACCACCACTTTTTTGGAGTTATTTTCTTTTTACACATTTTTTTTCAAGTGCATCTGTACAACATATTTACAAGGTGCAACATATGTACATAAGGAGTTTTTCCTCTTGTGCCAGTAGACTATCCCTCTTTTGAAGCATTATTGCAACCCACAACTCTTGTCGTTAGACCTCATGGAAACCAGACCAAGTTGAGACGCACTTCCTTCACTAAAAGA
This sequence comes from Ottelia alismoides, assembly GCA_037367405.1. NCBI lineage: Eukaryota > Viridiplantae > Streptophyta > Magnoliopsida > Alismatales > Hydrocharitaceae > Ottelia > Ottelia alismoides. The sequence continues at coordinate 702,147 of JAZKJV010001052.1, forward strand.
AGAGGGGAGGTTCCGCCTAGAAGTACTACCCTCATATGCTACCCCAAGTCAAGGAAGACTACCTCCTCACCACCTCATCCGTAGAGAGCTCGGTGTAAAGTGCGGGTCCAAGTCAAGCCGTTGTCTATATGAGTCATGCGTGTGTTATTAAGTGCTCTACTTAGGCTCATTGAGATGACATGTGATCATAGCTTAGTGGACTCAAAGAATTAAGTCACCATGGACCTGAAAAGCCTTAACCCTAAGCCCTATAAGGTTCCTCTTATAATTAGCTGGATTAAGATCTTAATCAAGCTCCATTTCCCAATTTAATTCCAGGTTAGTTTAAATGTCAACTATAATCCAGGAAAAACTATACAAGTATATACAAAGATGCTATTTACACAATATTTACACATATGCAAAATTTTTGAAAAATGTTTTGAAATCATGAATATGTGCATGAATGCAAGTTTTGCAAAATATTTACACAAATTTACACAAGGTTTTTGCAAACTTTTGATTTTCTAAACATTTTGGAAAAATTTTGTACTATATACATAATTTTGATATGCACATATTTACACACTATTTACACAAAAAGTTTTTGAAAACATTTTTACAAAAATAATTTTGTACAATAGCTATGTATGTGCAATAAAAGGATGTTTATTTACAAGAAATTTTTTTTTATTTTTATGGATTTTTGGGTTTTTAGCCATTTTTATTTATTAACACACTCACATGAAGTATGAGTTATGGCTAAAGTATATATGAAATATATACACCCCCCCTATACTTAGCTCGAACGATGTCCTCAGAGTCAATAGCGAAGAAGAAGAAGACATAACTCGTGCTTAGTATAGGGAAGTGAAAAGGAAGGCTATATACAAAGAGGAATGAAAGAATAGAAATCAAGAGGGTCTCGGCTTTTCCCCCTATACTTAGGATCAAATAATCCTAAGTATAGCAGGTTGTACACGAAGGGAAATCCGAGCGAGGAATGTATAAGGTCTACCCCTCCTATACTTAGGGTAAAATATCCCTAAGTATAGGCAGCAAAAACATGGGTAAAAATGAATCAAAAGAATACCCAAGAGTCCTACATCCCCCCTATACTTAGGGTAAAGTGCACCCTAAGTATAGCATAATCATAAGATGAAAGGCGGGATGTGGGACTAAAGAATAGAGTGATATGGACAGCTGGATCTATACAAGTCGGGAGAACAGTGATAATCGGGCGTGAGATGCAATAGATGTGAGTCAAGAGACCACATCTCACACAAAATGAAAAGGGGAAACATCAACGACCCGCGGCTCATGATCTAGATATGGCTTGAGCCGCTGGCCGTTCACTCGAAAGGTACTCTCAGAAGACAACTCAAATATGTCGATACTCCCATTGTCGTGTACCTTTCTCACCAAATACGGTCCCTTCCATTTGTTCTGTAGCTTCCCTGGAAATATAAGAAGCCTAGTATCAAACAACCATACTCTCTGTCCAGGCTCAAAATGCTTGTGGCTGATATGAGAATCATGCCACTCCTTCACTCTCTCCTTGTACTGTAAGCTATTTGAGAAGGCGGTATCACGAAGCTCCTCCAAGGCTGCTAACTCTGCCCTCCTCTGATCTCCTACACTATATAGATCCAAAAGTATATCAGTGACAGCCCAAAGTGACCTATGCCTCAACTCAACAGGTAAATGGCATGGCTTGCCATAAACGAGGCGAAAGGGAGATGTTCCCACAGGTGTCTTGAAAGACATCCTATATGCCCACAAGACCGCGTCCAAAAGCTGTGACAAATCCTTTCGGTCAAGGAAAATGACTTTCTGCAATATAGTCTTGATCTCCCTGTTAGACACTTTGGAAAGACCATTCGTCTGAGGGTGGTATGGAGTGGCTACTCGATGATCTATGCCGAACTCGCTAGCAAGGGCCTTTACCTTGTCGTTGACAAAATGAGACCCCCCGTCAGATATCAACACTCTAGGTACCCCGAATCGTGAAATGATATGCTTCCTCAAAAAACTGCAAACAGTCCTAGCATCCGCGGTTCAGGCGGGGATGGTCTCAACCCAACGACTAACATAATCCACAGCCAACAGAATGTACTCGAATCCTTGACTCCTAGGGAATGGACCCATGAAATCGATGCCCCATGCGTCAAAAACCACACATAAGTGAATGGGTTGCATCTACATCATATCACGTTGTCCATAAGTGCCCATCCTCTGACAGTCAGTACACCTCTTCATGAACTCATCAGAGTCCCTGAAGAGAATAGGCCACCATAGGTCGGATTGGAGCACTTTCTGTGTGGTTCTCCTCCCAGAGTGATGTCCTCCTGCCTCAAGCTTGTGGCAGTAAGTGAGGACGCTATGGTACTCCTCCTGAGGAATGCACCTACGCCAGACGCTATCCCCTCCTTCATGGTAAAGGATGGGATCCTCCCAGTGGTAAGACTTGGCCTTCGCGAGGAAGGTCTCAAGTCTTTGCCTGGGCCAATCTTGTAGGACTTTTTTAGCAACAAGAAAGTTCACAATATCGACGTACCATGGGAGAGAGGCGATAGCAAGGATCGCCTCATCTGGGAAGGTCTCACAAATAGGCTCAGTCTGCTCAGAATCCTCAAGATGCTCTAATCGGAAGAGATGATCCGCCACCACATTCTTGACTCCAGGCTTATCCTTAATCTCTATGTCAAACTCCTGGAGTAGAAGGTTCTATCTGGACAATCTGGCTTTGGCATCCTTCTTTGCCATGAGGTACCTGATGGCGGTATGGTCAGTGTAAATGGTCACTCTAGATCCGATAATGTAAGATCTGCACTTATCTAAGGCAAAAACTATGGCTAGCATCTCCTTCTCAGTGACTGTGTAGTTCCGCTGCACGGCATCCAATGTACGGCTAGCGCAGTGAATGGCAAATGAGACTCCATCTCTCCTCTGTCCCAGCATGGCCCCTACGGCAAAATCAGAGGCATCCGTCATGATCTCGAATGGGAGAGACCAATCAGGCAGCTGGAGGACAGGAGCCTCAACAACACATCTCTTGAGAGTCTCAAACGACGAAAGACACTTGTCATCGACAAGGAACTCAGTGTCTTTCGTCAGCAGATCATTCAACAGTCGAGCAATCCTACTGAAATCATGAATGAAGCGCCGGTAGAAACCGACGTGCCCCAGGAAAGACCGTAACTGCCGCAAGTTGGACGGTGGTACGAGTTTTCTAATGACATCTACCTTGGCCAGATCAACCTCCATGCCCTGTTTGAGATGATATGGCCAAGCACTGTCCCTTGAGTCACCATGAAGTGACTCTTCTCCCAAGACAGCACAAGGTGAACCTCAATGCATCGCTGAAGGACTCGGTCTAGGCAGTCAAGACAGGAGTCGAATCCGTCACCGTAAATCAAGAAATCATCCATGAAGACCTCCAAGCACTCCCCCACCATGTCCGAAAAGATAGACAGCATGCATCTATGAAAAGTCGCAGGGGCGTTGCATAGCCCGAATGGCATGCGTCTGAAGGCGTATGTGCCGAAGGGACATGTGAAGGTAGTCTTGTCCTAGTCCTCGGGCGCGATGGCCACTTGATTGTAGCCGGAGTACCCATCCAGAAAATAGTAATGGCTCTTCCCTGCCAATCCCTCAATGATCTGATTTATAAAGGGTAGGGGAAATGATCCTTCTTGGTGGCATGGTTGAGTTGTCTTTAATCTACGCAGACCCGCCAAGAAGTGGGTACCCGGGTAGCGATCTCCTCTCCAGACTCGCTGACAACTGTAGTGATGCCCGTCTTCTTGGGCACCACATACAACGGACTCACTCACTTGGAGTCGAAGATGGGGTAGATAAAATCGATGCTCCACCATTTCGAAATCTCCTTCATGACAACCTCTCTCAGATTCGGGTTCAGCTGCCGCTGGAACTCACACGACGGCTTCGCCTCATCCTCGAGATAGATATGGTGTGAGCATAGGGCCGGACTTATCCCCTGGAGATTGTCTACGCTCTATCCTATCGCCTTACGGTTCTTTTCAAGAACCCCCATCTGACGGGATTCCTGCTCTCCAGTCAAATCGGCGGAGATAATGACTGGGTATATCTCATGCTCACCTGTAAGGAACCTATACTTCAGCGACGTAGGAAGTGGCTTCAGCTCTGGACAAGTAGGTGCGGCGGGTCTGGCCTCTGAAAGCTCTGAGTGAATGATGCCAAATCCGTATGGGAGAACTGAAACTCTCGCTCACAATCTAAATCTGGAGAAGGCTGCTCTGCTGGACTGTCTCTGCTCTGCATGGCATCTACCTCCTCCCTAGCTGCAGGCTCAGTGGAAGTCAGACATGGTATAAGATCATCAAACTCTGCCCAATCAACATCTGACTCTGAGGGATCTGTATCATCATCACAAAACAACTCTGTCTCACGGTCAAGAACCGGCTCTGCCGACTGAAAAGTATCCTGCACCAGGAATACACTCTCCAAGCTCTCCTCTGTTGGCGTCACTGCATCATCGGACTCTGAAGGTGAGAGGATGGCTTGTGCGACTGGATCTAACCAAACTGCCTCATCATCTGTAATCAGGAAGTCACAGTCCTAGTGGATGTCTAGCCCGACATCTGTCATCTGCTCTGAATCTGTGGTCGGCTCTGAGCATGTTGAATCTCTGACTCTGATGTCCTCGACAGTCTCTATTTGTACACTCTCGCCCTCGATGCGAAAGTATACCTTCCCGCTATCATGGTCGATCATTGCCTTGGCTGTGGCCAAGAACGGGCGACCTAGAATGATGGGGGTATCGGTCACTGACTCAGGGATCTCCATGTCCAACATAACAAAGTCCACGGGGAATTGCCGGCCTTGAATCGTGACGACAACGTCTCTCAGCAACTGATGACACAAAATCCCCGAGCGACTAAGGCAATCAAGTAACTGAGACGGTCGTTGCGACCTCAATCACTCGGATGTGTCAATCAAGAAAAATCGAACCACTTAATATGCAAATAAAATCAATCAAAACCAAGCAAGCGGTCCTGCTAAAAGTTTAACCTGGTATAGCACCCAGGGTCGAACTCGAGGAGCACGGGTTGGCCTAAGGCCTACGAAGTAGTAAAAATAAACAAAATCAAAGATAAAATATTTTTTAGTGGTTTTTAATTATTTTTAGATTTTTTTGGATTTTTAATGTATAAAGAAAATAAAGAAAATAAAAACAAACACACTTTAACAATTTATTTAATGCATCAAAAATCAACCAAAAATTAAAACAAAAATATTTTTATGTATTTTATATTTTTTTATGTTTTTGGTGAATTCTTGAGATTTTTCTGATGTATATTTTATTTTATAAAAATCAAACAGTGATAAAAACACAAGGTACTGTCCAGCCATGCCCAAAAGCCCTAGATAAAATACCTAAGGGCCTCAAAAGGGCCTGAAGGTATTTTTCCTGTAAAATAGGGAAAACAAGGAAAATTTGAGTACCAAATTTATTATTTTTGGGTTTTTAATGTATTTATTAGAATTTTTATGAGTTTTTGGGTGTTTTTAAGTTTTAAGGTTTTTAAGCAGTGAAAAATAGCCAAAATTGGCTAGAAAATCAAGGAACTCAAAACAAATAGTAGCTAATTTTTATAGAATTTTTAGGGGAGTTTTTATATTTTTTTAGGGTTTTTAAAACTAGACAGTAGTAAAAATGTAGGTTTTTGAATTTTTAAAAATAGCAAATAAAATCAAAAATGTCCTCAAAAATTCACAAAAATCCTACACCATGGCAGGAGCCATGTATCAAATTTTTGTCGAATTTGGAGGTGATTTGATATTTTATTCAAAAATAGCAAAAGGGTACTGTGCACAGGGACTGAAATGCAAATACCCAAAGTTCTGGGGGTCCCGATGCAAAATACCTAGCAAAACACGCGCGAGGCGCGTGCCTGGGGCACTCAGGGACCTATCTGTAATAAAAATAAGGTCCGTGGACCTATTGGTAACACGTACCAAAAGTCCGAGGGCCTCTGTTGCAAATTACCCAAGAAATCACGCACATGCGGAATTAAACCATTCACAGGGGCATAAATGCAAATAACTAAAAAGTTTCATTCATTTCATAACCATCCAGAACTACAAGGGCTTATGCTGCAAATACACCAATAAAACACGTGGCGAAGCACGTGACTCACAATAGGCAAGGGTATAAATGCAAATAAACTAAGCTCGAGGTCCAAAGTGCAAATGTACCAACGTAAATAAAATACGAAAAATATTTACAGGACTAAAACAGAACAAGACTAAAGCTAAGGGCCTAAGGGATAAATTACCCTTTATTGAGTTGGCCGTCGGATGGGTGCCACGTGGGTAGATGGACGGCTGGGGATAGGTGGCGCCCAAGGCTAGATCTTCGACGTCGATCAGATGGTCCAGGCGCTGCCACGTGGAAGATCGAACAGTGTACTGTGGTGGTGGCTGAACCTCGCTGAATCAACGGTGGAGATCGACCCTCGAAGGATCTGGCGGTCGATGCTACTCCTCGAATGGACGAACGTGATCAAATCTGGAGCTCGGGGTCGATCGGACGGCGGAGAAGGATGGTGGACGAACAGGGCTCCGGCGAACTTCGCCGGGCTCGTGACAACACTGGTCTCCTCCTGGAAGCTCGCTGAAGATCGGAGAAGGAAGCTGCGGGCCCTCCGCGTCTAATGGGAGTCTCTGATGACCCAACGGAGTCCTGAGGAGCTCCGGCAAGGTCGGCGGAGGTGGAGCAGCTAGACCAAATGGTCCAAGCCCTCAGATGGGCTTGGATGAACCTGCAAAGTGTGCCAGCAAACTCGCGGGTCGAGGGCAAACTACCTCGACCCCGTTAGGCGTGGTGAAAGTGGTCGTGGAGGCGAAGTGGTCGAGCTCCGGCGAGGGGATGGACGGAGGAGCTCGAATCCCCAGCTCCTGTGCGAGCTGGGTTGAACGGGGGTGCGGAGAACGTGCGTGGGAGGAAGGCGGAGACGATGGTGGATTCCGATGGTCGAACGAGAGGGTGAGGCGGTCGGAATCAGCGAAAATCGATGGCGGCGCGAATTGGGGCTAATCGTAAATTAAAGAACTAGGGACAAAATATAAGCTACCTGGGTGGATGGGTCGACTATGCTGGAGCTGAGGAAGCTCCTGGTCCTCGCCTCAAGGAGCGTCGACGTCCGAGGCTCAAGCTCCTGCTCTGGGCGGAGCACGGCGGTGCTGACTCGCCGGATCAGTGGTATCCGGCCCCTCTCCTAGCTGCGACAGCACCTGGAGCGAGCTGTCACTCACGCTCGAGCACTGGAGGTCACTGGGGTGGAGCGAATTAGCCAAAGATGGAAGAATTAGGTCACCGGAGACGACTATATATATGGTGCTGGGTCCGAAAAGATGGCGATCGGGCGAGCTCAGGAGCGCGCGGATCCCGAGGGAGCGGCTCCGGCGAGGATGCCGGATGCGAGTGGAGTGATCCGGACCCGGGGTTTGGTGGATTGGCGATCGGGTCATCCGTGGAAAAGTTGGAGAAAACGGGTCGGGCGAGGAGGACCCGACTCTGGTGGTCCTGGGGGGAGAGTTGACCGGGGGTCAACAATCCCCCGTGGACCAATCAGAGGCCGCCAAGCTATGAAATTTTATTTAATTATTTTGAGTTAGAAAAAGGCCGAATTTACAAAAACTTAAAACATGAAATATTTTTATTTTATTTTTTTCTAGTTTTGGTGATTTTTAATTAATTTTTGGAAATAAAAATAAGGTATTTACACTATATAGCTATATATAGGTATATATACAATATGTAAACTTTTGATTTTTGATTTTTAATTATTATTTTTGTACAATTTTATTCCTATTTTATGTTTTATTCATTTATAGAATAAAATAAGGAATAAAAGGGGATTTTTATTTTGTTTTTATTATTTATATACATAGATATATATATATATCTATATACATGGTATATATACCATGTCTTTTTATATTTTGAATTTTGTAATTTTTATTTGATTTTTGTTTTGATTTTTTTGATTTTATTTATTTACAATATGTAACCTAGAATATTTACAAAAAGTTTTGAAAATAACTTTATTTATTTACAAGGTTAAATAAATATAGGAGCATGGTTTATGTACATGGTGAAAGGGTATTTTTGATCTTTTTGGTTTTTAGCTTTTTGTTTTGTTTTTTTTATCTTTTATAAATATATACAAATATTTACAATCATATTTTTAGTGAGGAAAACATTTTTATTTTATTTACATTAATATATACACCTGAGCCCCTATCTCCCTCTACTTTGGCTTTCATGCGGTCAGGCCCATGTTGAGCCCTCCCTTGGGTTAGGTTGCTCAATATTTATTCTAAATATTTCCCTCTTTTTCTTTTTAATCTTTATTCTTTTATTTTTGCACAAAAACATGCTAATTATAGGTTTTTACACAATGCATGCTTTTGCTAATTTTTTCCTATTTACAAGTATCTACATGCATTTGCATAGGTTTTTGTAGCTAAAATATAAGAATAAAGAGTGATGAGTGGATATTCATCACCCCCTTATACTATACTTTGCTAGTCCCTTAGTAAACACTTATTTGAAATAGAAGTGAAAAAGAAAGAAAGAAAAAGAAAAAGAGGATGTACATGGATCAAGGTTGATTATTAAACTTGCCTTTATTAAATTGAGGTATGGAGCTTGATCAGATCTTTGGATTATTAATGTGTCGGAACCTTATTTAGACTTAAGCTTAAAACCTAACAGCCTCTAAGTTCCACTAATCTATAACCAAGACTCCTCAATGCTCCAGATCAGAACAAGTCATCAATCACAAACCCTGAAGACCATGAATCTTTTCTTGTCCTGTGAATGTGAAGTCTAAGCTCTCCACTTCAGAAATGGCAACTTGACAACCCTCCCCAACAAGGTAACTCTATGACCTCAATCTGGCCACTCTTTCCTCGAGGAGCGGGGTATTCCCTTCTAAGTTCAAGTACAACCGGCTCAAGAAGAAGGGGAAGAAGAGAATGGGTCAAGGCCAGTGTAGCCAAGTACCCTTGGGAGCTTGACCAGTGTAGCCAAGTCTCCCTGCTGCAAGCTACAACAGGTGGATCATGAAACCAAGCTTTGCTTATTGCACTTATATACATACTCCGGTGGGATTATCATTTTCTATCAGACCCACCACTTTTTGGAGTTCTTTTTTTTTTGCACACATTTTTTTTTCGAGTGCATCTATACAACATATACATGTGCAGCATATATACAAGGAGTTTTTCCTCTTGAGCCAGTAGACTATCCCTCTTTTGAAGCTTTATTGCAACCCACAACTCCCGTCGTTAGACCTCATGGCAACCAGACCAAGTTGAGACGCACTTCCTTCACTATAAGAAGAAGAGAGGTTCCGCCTAGAAGTACTACCCTCATATGCTACCCCAAGCCAAGGAAGACTGCCTCCTCACCGTCTCATCCGTAGAGAGCTCGGTGCATAGTGCGGTTGTCCAAGTAAAGCCATAATATATATGAGTCATGTGTTGCTGTTAAGTGTTCTACTTAGGCTCATTGAGATGACATGTGACCATAGCCTAGTGGACTCAAAGAATTAAGTCACCATGGACCTGAAAAGCCTTAAACCCAAGCCCTATAAGGTTCCTCTTAGAAGTTAGGTGAATTAAGATCTTAATCAAGCTCCATTTCTCAATTTGATTCCAGGCTAGTTTAAATGTCAACTATCATCCAGAAAAACTATATACGTATGTACAAAAAGATGCTTATTTACACAATATTTTACAATCATGCAAAATTTTTGAAAAATGTTTTGAAATCATGAATGGATGATGCATGAAGTGCAAGTTTTGCAAAAAGATATTTACACACATTTACACGAGATTTTTGCAAACTTTTGATTTTCAAAACATTTTGGAAAAATTTTGTACTATATACATAATTTTTATACAAAAATATTTACACAAGCTTTACACAAAAGATTTTTGAAAACATTTTTACAAAAATAATTTGTACACTAGCTATGTATGTGCAAATAAAAGAAGATTATGTACATGAAAAATTTTTAATTTTTGTGATTTTTAGCCATTTTATTTATTAACACACTCACACAAAGTACGAGTTATGGCTAAAGTATATATGAAATATATACACACCCCCCTATACTTAGCTCGAACGATGTCCTCAGAGTCAAGAGCGATGAAGAAGACATAACTCGTGCTAGGTATAGGGAAGTGAAAAGAAAGGCTATACAAAAGGAGGAAGAATAACATAGAAGAGTGAAGAGGATCTCGGGTCTTCCCCCTATACTTAGGATCAAATAATCCTAAGTATAGCAGGCTGTACACGAAGGGAAAACCGAGTGGAGAATGTACAGGGTCTACCCCCCCTATACTTAGGGTGAAATATCCCTAAGTATAGGTAGCAAAACAGGGGTAGATGGAAACAAAAGAAATACCCGAAAGGTCTCAAATCCCCCCTATACTTAGGGTAAAGTACACCCTAAGTATAGCATAATCACAAGATAGAGAACGGGACGTGGGACTAAGGAATGTTGTGATATGGACATCTGGATCTATGTACAGCGGAAGATCAGTGAAACTCAGGCGTGAGATGCATTAGATGTGAGTCAAAGACCACATCTCACGCAAAATGAATAGGGGCAAGATCAACGACCCGCGGCTCATGATCTAGAAATGGCTTGAGCCGCTGGCCGTTCACTCGAAAGGTACTCTCAGAAGACAACTCAGATATGTCAATGCTACCGTTGTCGTGTACCTTTCTAACCAGATAAGGTCCCTTCCATTTGCTCTGTAGCTTCCCTGGAAATAATCTAAGCCTCGCATCAAACAGCCATACTCTCTGTCCAATCTCAAAATGCTTGTGGCTGATATGAGAATCATGCCACTCCTTGACTTTCTCCTTATAATGTAGGCTGCTTGAGAAAGCTGCATCTCTAAGCTCCTCTAGGGCAGCTAGCTCTGCCCTCCTCTGGTCTCCAATACCATCTGGATCCATGATAATATCTGTGACTGCCCAAAGTGACTTGTGCCTCAGCTCAACAGGTAAATGGCATGGCTTGCCATACACGAGGCGAAAGGGAGATGTGCCCAAAGGTGTCTTGAAAGACGTCTTATATGCCCACAAGACCGAGTCCAAAAGCTGTGACCAATCCTTTCGGTCAGGGCGGACGACTTTCTGCAGAATAGTCTTGATCTCCCTATTCGACACTTCGGCTAGACCATTCGTCTGTGGATGGTAAGGTGTAGCAACACGATGATCTATGTCGAACTCGCTAGCAAGTGCCTTCACCTGGTCGTTGATGAAGTGAGATCCCCCATCAGAAATCAAAACTCGTGGAACCCCGAACCGCGTGATGATATGCTTCCTCAAAAATCAGCAAACTGTCCTCGCATCAGCGGCTCGGGCGGGGATAGCCTCCACCCAACGACTCACATAATCAACGGCCAACAGAATGTACTCAAATCCCTGACTCTTAAGGAATGGACCCATGAAATCGATGCCCCATGCGTCAAAAACCTCACAGAAGTGAATGGGCTGCATCGGCATCATGTCACGTTGTCCACAAGTGCCCATCCTCTGACAGTCAGTACACCTCTTCACGAACTCTTCTGAGTCCTTGAAGAGGGTAGGCCACCACAAGCCGGATTGGAGCACTTTCTGTGATGTTCTCCTCCCAGAATGATGTCCTCCTGCCTCAAGCTTGTGGCAGTAAGTGAGGACGCTATGGTGTTCCTCCTGAGGAATACACCGACGCCAGACGCTATCCCCTCCTTCGTGGTAAAGGATGGGATCCTCCCAATGGTAAGACTTGGCCTTTGCAAGGAAGGTCTCAAGCCTCTGCCTGGGCCAATCTTGTGGGACTTTCCCAGCAACAAGAAAGTTCACAATATCGGCGTACCATGGGAGTGAGGCGATAGCAAGGATCGCCTCATCTGGGAAGGTATCTCGGATAGGATCAATCTGCTCAGTCTCCTCAGGCTGCTCTAATCGGGAGAGATGATCCGCCACCACATTCTTGACTCCAGGCTTATCCTTGATCTCGATATCAAACTCCTGGAGTAGAAGGATCCATCTAGTCAGTCTGGCCTTGGCATCCTTCTTTGCCATGAGGTACCGGATGGCGGTGTGATCTGTAAACAAAGTCACTCTAGATCCGATGATATATGATCTGAACTTATCCAGGGCAAACACTACGGCTAGCATTTCCTTCTCTGTGACCGTGTAATTCCGCTGGGCGGAATCCAATGTGTGGCTAGCGTAGTGTATGGCAAATGGAACTCCATCCCTCCTCTGTCTCAGCACTGCCCCTACGGCAAAATCGGAGGCATCCGTCATGATCTCGAATGGGAGAGACCAATCTGGCGGCTGGAGGACAGGAGCCTCAATGACGCACTGCTGGAGAGTCGCGAACGACGAAAGACACTTGTCATCGACAAGGAACTCGGTGTCTTTCGTCAAGAGGTCAGTCAACGGTCGGGCAATTTTGCTGAAATCCTGAATAAATCTCCTATAAAATCCAACGTGCTCCAGAAATGACCGTAGTTGCCTCAGATTGGACGGCGGTGCGAGTTTCCTAATGACATCAACCTTGGCCGGATCAACCTCCATGCCCCTGTTGGAGATGATATGGCCAAGCACCGTGCCTTGAGTCACCATGAAGTGACTCTTCTCCCAAGATAACACCAAATGATACTCAATACATTGCTGGAGTACTCGGTCTAGGCAGTCAAGACAAGAATCGAATCCGTCGCCGTAGACCGAGAAATCGTCCATGAAGACCTCCAAACACTCCCCTACCATGTCCGAGAAGATCGACATCATGCACCTCTGAAAAGTCGCAGGGGCGTTGCATAGCCCAAATGGCATGCGTCGAAAAGCATATGTGCCGAAGGGACAGGTAAAGGTGGTCTTCTCCTGATCCTCAGGAGCGATGGCCACTTGGTTGTAGCCCGAGTACCCATCCAGGAAGCAATAATGGCTCTTCCCTGCCAGTCTCTCAATGATCTGGTCAATAAAAGGCTGGGGGAAATGGTCCTTCTTGGTGGCCTGGTTGAGTCTCCTGTAGTCAACGCAAACCCTCCAAGAGGTGGGTACTCGTGTAGCGATCTCCTCTCCCGACTCACTGATTACAGTCATGATGCCCGTCTTCTTGGGCACCACATGCAAGGGGCTGACCCACTTGGAGTCGGAAATGGGATAAATAAAATCTGCACTCCACCATTTTGATATTTACTTCATCACAACCTCTCTCAGGTTGGGGTTAAGACGCCGCTGGAACTCACGCGACGGCTTCGCCCCCTCCTCGAGATAGATATGGTGGGAGCACACTGATGGACTAATCCCATGGAGATCTTCTACGCTCCATCTGATTGCCTTGCGGTTTTTTTCAAGAACCCCCATCAAGCGGGATTCTTGCTCTCCAGTCAACTCGGCGGAGATGATGACTGGGTACATCTCTGGCTCGTCTGCAAGGAATCGATACTTCAGCGAAGTAGGGAGTGGCTTCAGCTCTGGAATGCTGGGTGCTGGCAAATCTGGATGCAGAAGAAACTGAGTGAAAGCTGCTAAGTCTGCCAAATCTGCCTGGGAAAGTGAAAGCGTACTCTCGCAAACTGGATCGGGAGAAGGCTGCTCAACTGCACTGTCTCTGCTCGGCTCTGCATCTACCTCCTCCGTATCTACAGGCTCAGGTGGACTCAGGTCTGGCATCTGATCATAACAATCGGCCCAATCAGACTCTGAATCCGAGGGATCTGTATCAACTGCGGTGGCATCAGTACCACCGAGAAATAAGGTGGCCTCAGCACCACCATCACTGCGAATCGTGTCGCGATCAAGGACCGGCCCTGCTGCCTCAATGGTATCCTGAACCCGGACTGTGCTCTCCAGACTCTCCTCTGCTATCATCTCGGCATCAGCTGTATCTGAAAGTGAGAGGATGGTCTGTGTCTCAAGATCTGCCCAAGCTGTCTCATCGTCTGTGATCATAAAATCACAATCCTGGTGGATATCTGGCTCTGCGTCTGTCAGCTGCTCTGAATCTGTACTCGCATCTGAGCGGGCTCTGCATCTAGCTCTGTAGTCCTTGACCGTCTCTATTTGTATACTCTCGCCCTCGACGCGAAAGTACACCTTCCCACTATCATGGTCAGTCACCGCCTTGGCTGTGGCCAAGAACGGACGTCCAAGGATGATGGGGGTATCGATCACTGATTCAGGGATCTCCATGTCCAACACTACGAAGTCCACGGGGAATTTCAGGCCCTGAATCGTGACGATAACGTCTCGTAATAACCCCTTCGGCCTCTTGACAGATCGATCAGCGAACTGAAGGACTGTCCTGCTCTGTCGAAGAGTGCCCAACTCGAAGCGGTCGAGAAGGGCTGCCGGAAGAAGGTTGATCGACGATCCGCTATCTAGAAGAGTACGGTCGAACCTCTGCTCACTAATCTGGCATCTGACATATGGGGCCCCTGAATCTGGCCTCTTGGCTGGCAGGAGGTTCTGAATCGTGAAACACGTGGCTTTGGTCAGCACATGGATCTCGGACGTGTGGTTCCTCCTCCTCCTCCTGACTGTGGTCCTCTCTCTCAAAGTTCGCTGGAGAAGGGGGATATGCTGCAAAGCCTCCTGGAGGGTCAGCTGGATGTGGAATCCGTCTATCATATTCTGGCTGAATTCCTCCTGCACTGTCTTTTTTTTGTCTTTTTTCTTCCCCTTCCCCATCTGAAGGGCTCTAGGGAAGGGGATCACTGGGTCCTTCTCAGATGAAGGACTAGGAAAAGGCCTAAGCGGTTCGATGACCGGATCCACACATACATCATGCACCACAGTGGGACCAGAAGAAGATAAACCTTTTCCTTTATTCACAACAGTATTCTGAGATACACGAATGGAAGGAAAGACAACATCTCTATTATGACTAACACTGGTGGCCTCAGTACCACCGTGGGCTGGCTCTGCTGCTGCTGCTGGTAGACGTCTCGCGGCATCAGTACCGCGGGCTGGCCCGGCTGAACTGGTGGCGTCAGTACCACCTCCTAGATCTGGTGAAGCGGCGGCCTCAGTACCGCCAGTGAGATCAGCATCCTTGGTGGCCTTAGTGCCACCGTCATCGTCTGGAGCAGCCTCAGTACCGCTCTCCTCCTCCTCCTGTGGTGCCTCGGGATGAAGCTCAGATGAGGCGCCGCCGCCTGCTGGGGTCCTACCGCTCCTAAGTGTGACAAAATCAGCATCAAATAGATCCGAAGATGTATCATCAAATGGGTCACTAGGAGTGGCAAACTCAGTATGTACTACCTGCTCAGACTTTCTCTTGAGGTTGTTCGGGTTCGGCTCAATCTGGGCTGGAATGGCGGCCTTCCCTCTCACCAAGTCCCGCATCTCCTGGCGGAACTCGTCCATCTCCTGTCTGAATGTAGCCTGCTGGTTCGTGAGGAGGCGGGCGATGTCATCCAAAGCGGGGCTCTCGTGGGAGCCCGACGGGTGGCCTCTCTGTGGGTGAGGCTGCTGGAACTGCTGCGGTGGGTAAGAGGGGTAGGATGAAGGGTGCTGCTGCTGATATCCCGGGTGAGCCTGCTGCTCACGTCTCCACGACTGTCCCTGCTGCTGATAGGGACGCGGACCGAAGGATGATGGCTGGTGCTGCTGATATGCTGGGGGCTGCTGCTGCGGCTGGTGGTGATCTCTCTGCTGGGAGTACTGCCCTCCCTGTCCTGACGGCTGCTGCTGGGGCTGGGCACCACCACTTCCCCACCTGAATCCGGGGTGATCTCGTCGGATCCCAGGCTGGGGACGGTCATACCAAATCCCGTTGACATCCATCAACGGCTCGACATCGTAGGGGGCTGGCGGGAGTACTGCCAGAGGTTGGTCCGGCTGGTAGACCACCATCTGCATCTCTGGAGATGGTGGGGACTGGTAAGTGGGCTGCGGCTGCTGGTACGTCTCTGCCTGTACAAGGTGGACCTGTCTAGGCTGCACCTGGGTGCTGGAGCGCTGGGAGGAGCTGCTGCTGCTGCCGGCGTCGCCTCGTGACTGAAGACGAGGCTGAGAAGCCGTCTGTGCCTCCTGAAGACACAAGAGCTGGGTCTTCATGTCGCTCAGAACCTGTGCCATCTGCTCCATCTGTGTGATGCCCTGGCACTGCTTCTTCTCAATCAGCTCCATGCGGTCCAACTTCTCGCTGATAATGCCCATGTCCGCAGCTGATGACTCTAACTGTGCTGCTGCTACTGCGGATGAACTGGATGGACCTGCATCGACCCGTGCTATCCGCTGGTACTACACGGGTCCTGGCTGCTGTGGCTGGGGTCTCTGAGAATACAACCGGGTCTGGGACATCACCATGTAATTTTCTGCCATCTCCTCGTAGATGGCCCAGACCTGGTCGTGGTCCTTGGCGAAATAGGACCCGCCGCAAGAAGCGTTCACCAGGCCCTGAAGCTCTGGCGTCAACCCGCTGAAAAAGCTCTGAACCAAGTTCGGCTTGGAGATGTCGTGGTGTGGGCATCGGTCTAGGAGCTCTCGAAACCTCTCCCATGCCTCGTGAAACTGCTCGTTGGGGAGCATGGAGAAGTTGCTGATCAGGGCCCTCGCTGCATTGGTCCGCCCGAGTGGATAGTACTTGTTCAAGTACTCGGTGCGGAGCTGCTCCCAGGTGTAGACAAACTTCCCTAGATGTTTCAGCCAGGCGGCTGCTCTATCTACCAGTGAAAAAGGGAAGGCTATCATCCAGATCGTGTCCTGGTCCACGTGTCTGTCGTGGACAGTACTGCAGATCATCAAGAACTCCTGGAGGTGGAGGTGGGGCTCCTCAGTGGCCAGTCTGTGGAAGCGGGGTAGCAGCTGCAAGGTGTTCGGGGGGAACTTGAAGTCCCCCACGATCGCCGGCACCACTACCCAGTGATGCATCAGAGTAGATCCGGGATTGTGTAGCTCCCGCATCGGTCGTGGTGGTCCTCCTGCCGCGGCGGCTGCCGCTGCGGCGGCGGCTGCTGCTGCTGCGGCTGCTGCGGCTCGTGCCTCTGCATCAGGCTCCTCATCAGGCTCGCTCTGACGGTCTCGCTCTGCTCTGAGCCTCTTCAACTCTCTCCTCATCTCAATCATAAATGCTCCCTGATCGCGGAGCTGCTGCTGGACTGTCTCAAGTGATGCGATCAGGGTGGAGTTGATCGCTCCCTGGTCAAGTACGAAATGCTCAGGCTGATGGGAGTGATCATCTGAACTGCCGGCCATAGCGACATCTGCAAAATCAAATGAGCCCAACTCAAGTGCTGTCAAATGTATCAATCTCTCCTCGGGCTCGTGTCTCTCAGGTAGATCAGAAAGGGGGTCGAGGGGGAACAGGGTGGAGTCGTACTCGAGCTCGGAGAGCTGGTCTCGGCTCTCGCGGGCCAACCTAGATGAGGAGGTAGACGTGCCCGAAAGCGGTGCAGCCAGAGGCTGCCTAAGAGATCGTCTACCCATCATCTTGATCTGGCGAGTAATGCGGATGAGATCTGGAAAAATTACGATCTGAAAACAAACCCCCGGTTCACCAACGCAACACGAGCTGAAGACCGTGAAAGATCGGTCAAATTATCTTGTCGATTTTATTTTGGTGAACACTCAGAATATCAGAGCGCTTATGTGACCTGTTGGGATATCCGATGCTAACCCAACCGACTGGCCCGCACGGAAAAGTCGGTAATCAGTCGGGACTAGCACCGGGGGGCTCTACCTAGTGTGCGGGTCACTCTCTCACGCATCCAAACCAAACAATGAGGGGGTTGCTCTCCCCAAGACAAAATTTTAGGGTGAGCGGTTTTTAAGATCAATAATTTTAGCAGTCCCAATTTTATGGTTTCACTTTTTTAGTATTTTTCAAAGCAAACAAGAGGCCTAACGAATTTTTCGGTTCTCCTGATTATTAAGTCCAAAACAGGGGGGAGAAGACGAAAAAGCTGATGCACGATAAATCAATGATGCATGCAAAGTCAGAAATGCGTACCTTGACTCCAGCACTCTACATGCAAGATGATCCGCGCATAAAAGTAAAGACAGAAATAAAACTACCTATATGGTGCAGCGGGAAAGTCGAGTCCTAGACGAGCAACTTCTAGCGAAGAACCGTCTAACCGGTCACCGACCTCTAAGCCAAAGAGTCCGGTCTTGGCACGTCCCTCCTCTGTCCGACAAATCAGGGGTAGGAGTAAGCGCTTTACAGGACGGGCTGCGTCACGTAGGCTACGGAGGCAAATGAATCGGTTATTTTTATTATTGATTTTTAGGTAGGTCCAATTATCGATCTATGGGAACAGATAAGCAATTAGGTGCGTGGATCCTACTAAGTACGGCACAGTCACCAGAAAGTCCTAAGTCTAGGGGCTCGAGCAAAAACCGCGTAAACACCGGAAAAGGCAGAAATAAAAGAAAAAGAAAACCGCGAAAAAGCTGCAAAAAACCGCGCAAGTCCTAAGGGTCCCCCGAGCACTCCGGTGCTCGACGAAACAGACCCGCTACGGCAAGTCACAAGTGTCCAAGTCCTAGTCCTGTATTATTACAATAATAATGAACAAAATTAAAAGACCTCTCCCACTCAGCTCTCTCTCACTCTCTCCTGCGGCTCCGTACAGAAGGGAGCCGCCTCCGAATCCCGCGGTTGCGTCGGCTCTCGAGAATAGCCGCCTCGGTCCTCGGGCCCTCGCAAGAGAAAATCAAGTGGTCAGAACCAATAATATCAAATAATAATAAAGAAAATAAAAGGAATTGGAAACTAAGGGTATATATGCAGAAATGCTAAATAAAATAAACACACAAAAACAAACAAAAACAAAAATAAAAGAAAATTAAAATAAAACAAAATAAAACAAAAAGAAAATATAAACAAAAGCCGCGAAAAAGCCGCGAGCTCCAAAGAGCCGCGAAAAGCCGCGAAAATAAAAACGAAAAAAAAATCAACTACGAAGCCGTGCTCCCCGGCAACGGTGCCATTCTGATGACACAAAATCCCTGAGCGACTAAGGCAATCAGGTAACTGAGACGGTCGTTGCGACCTCAATCACTCGGATGTGTCAATCAAGAAAAATCGAACCACTTAATATGCAAATAAAATCAATCAAAACCAAGCAAGCGGTCCTGCTAAAAGTTTAACCTGGTATAGCACCCAGGGTCGAACTCGAGGAGCACGGGTTGGCCTAAGGCCTACGAAGTAGTAAAAATAAACAAAATCAAAGACAAAATATTTTTTTAGTGGTTTTTAATTATTTTTAGCTTTTTTTGGATTTTTAATGTATAAAGAAAATAAAGAAAATAAAAACAAACACACTTTAACAATTTATTTAATGCATCAAAAATCAACCAAAAATTAAAACAAAAATATTTTTATGTGTT
The DNA here is from genome assembly GCA_037367405.1 of Ottelia alismoides. Lineage (NCBI taxonomy): Eukaryota > Viridiplantae > Streptophyta > Magnoliopsida > Alismatales > Hydrocharitaceae > Ottelia > Ottelia alismoides. The sequence goes on from JAZKJV010001052.1 coordinate 721,531, forward strand.
TTATATTTTTTATGTTTTTGGTGATTTTTTGAGATTTTTCTGATGTATATTTTATTTTCTAAAAATCAAAAAGTGACAAAAACACAAGGTACTGTCCAGCCAGGCCCAAAAGCCCTAGATAAAATATCTAAGGGCCTGGAGGTATTTTTACTGTAAAATAGGGAAAACAAGGAAAATTTGAGTACCAAATTTATTATTTTTGGGTTTTTAATGTATTTATTAGAATTTTTATGAGTTTTTGGGTGTTTTTAAGTTTTTAAGGTTTTTAAGCAGTGAAAAATAGCCAAAATTGGCTAGAAAATCACGGAACTCAAAACAAACAGTAGCTAATCTTTATAGAATTTTTAGGGGAGTTTTTATATTTTTTTAGGGTTTTTAAAACTAGACAGTAGCAAAAATGTAGGTTTTTGAAATTTAAAAATAGCAAATAAAATCAAAAATGTCCTCAAAAATTCACAAAAATCCTACACCATGGCAGGAGCCATGTGTCAAATTTTTGTCGAATTTGGAGGTGATTTGATATTTTATTCAAAAATAGCAAAAGGGTACTGTGTACAGGGACTGAAATGCAAATACCCAAAGTTCTGGGGGTCCCGGTGCAAAATACCCAGCAAAACACGCGTGAGGCGCATGCCTGGGGCACTCAGGGACCTATCTGTAATAAAAATAAGGTCCGAGGACCTATTGGTAACACGTACCAAAAAGTCCGAGGGCCTCTGTTGCAAATTACCCAAGAAATCACGCACATACGGAATTAAACCATTCACAGGGGCATAAATGCAAATAACTAAAAAGTTTCATTCATTTCATAACCATCCAGAACTACAAGGGCTTATGCTGCAAATACACCAATAAAACACGTGGCGAAGCACGTGACTCACAATAGGCAAGGGTATAAATGCAAATAAACTAAGCTCAAGGTCCAAAGTGCAAATGTACCAACGTAAATAAAATACGAAAAATATTTACAGGACTAAAACAGAACAAGACTAAAGCTAAGGGCCTAAGGGATAAATTACCCTTTATTGAGTCGGTCGTCAGATGGGTGCCACGTGGGTAGATGGACGGCTGGGGATAGGTGGCGCCCAAGGCTAGATCTTCGACGTCGATCAGATGGTCCAGGCGCTGCCACGTGGAAGACCGAACGGTGTACTGTGGTGGTGGCTGAACCTCGCTGAATCAACGGTGGAGATCGACCCTCGAAGGATCTGGCGGTCGATGCTACTCCTCGAATGGACGAACGTGATCAAATCTGGAGCTCGGGGTCGATCGGACGGCGGAGAAGGATGGTGGACGAACAGGGCTCCGGCGAACTTCGCCGGGCTCGTGACAGCACTGGTCTCCTCCTGGAAGCTCGCTGAAGATCGGAGAAGGAAGCTGCGGGCCCTCCGCGTCTAATGGGAGTCTCCGATGACCCAACGGAGTCCTGGGGAGCTCCGGCAAGGTCGGCGGAGGTGGAGCAGCTAGACCAAATGGTCCAAGCCCTCAGATGGGCTTGGATGAACCTGCAAAGTGTGCCAGCAAACTCGCGGGTCGAGGGAAAACTGCCTCGACCCCGTTAGGCGTGGTGAAAGTGGTCGGGGAGGCGAAGTGGTCGAGCTCCGGCGAGGGGATGGACGGAGGAGCTCGAATCCCCAGCTCCTGTGCGAGCTGGGTTGAATGGGGGTGCGGAGAACGTGCGTGGGAGGAAGGCGGAGGCGATGGTGGATTCCGATGGTCGAACGAGAGGGTGAGGCGGTCGGAATCAGCGAAAATTGATGGCGGCGCGAATTGGGGCTAATCGTAAATTAAAGAACTAGGGACAAAATCTAAGCTACCTGGGTGGATGGGTCGACTATGCTGGAGCTGAGGAAGCTCCCGGTCCTCGCCTCAAGGAGCGTCGACGTCCGAGGCTCAAGCTCCTGCTCTGGGCGGAGCACGGCGGTGCTGACTCGCCGGATCAGTGGTATCCGGCCCCTCTCCTCGCTGCGACAGCACCTGGAGCGAGCTGTCACTCACGCTTGAGCACTGGAGGTCACTGGGGTGGAGCGAATTAGCCAAAGATGGAAGAATTAGGTCGCCGGAGATGGCTATATATATGGTGCTGGGTCCGAAAAGATGGCGATCGGGCGAGCTCAGGAGCGCGCGGATCCCGAGGGAGCGGCTCCGGCGAGGATGCCGGATGTGAGTGGAGTGATCCGGACCCGGGGTTTGGTGGATTGGCGATCGGGTCATCTGTGGAAAAGTTGGAGAAAACGGGTCGGGCGAGGAGGACCCGACTCTGGTGGTCCTAGGGGGAGAGTTGACCGGGGGTCAACAATCCCCCATGGACCAATCAAAGGCCGCCAAGCTATGAAATTTTATTTAATTATTTTGAGTTAGAAAAAGGTCGAATTTACAAAAACTTAAAACATGAAATATTTTTATTTTATTTTTTTTCTATTTTTTGGTGATTTTTAATTAATTTTTGGAAATAAAAATAAGGTATTTACACTATATAGCTATATAGGTATATATACAATATGTAAACTTTTGATTTTTGATTTTTAATTATTATTTTTGTACAATTTTAATCCTATTTTATGTTTTATTTATTTATAGAATAAAATAAGGAATAAAAGGGGATTTTTATTTTGTTTTTATTATTTATATACATATATATATATACATGGTATATATACCATGTCTTTTTATATTTTGAATTTTGTAATTTTTATTTGATTTTTGTTTTGATTCTTTTTATTTTATTTATTTACAATATGTAACCTAGAATATTTACAAAAAGTTTTGAAAATAACTTTATTTATTTACAAGGTTAAATAAATATAGGAGCATGGTTTATGTACATGGTGAAAGGGTATTTTTGATCTTTTTGGTTTTTAGCTTTTTGTTTTGTTTTTTTATCTTTTACAAAAATATACAAATATTTACAATCATATTTTTAGTGAGGAAAACATTTTTATTTTATTTACATAAATATATACATCTGAGCCCCTATCTCCCTCTACTTTGGCTTTCATGCGGTCAGGCCCATGCTGAGCCCTCCCTTGGGTTAGGTTGCTCAATATTTATTCTAAATATTTCCCTCTTTTTCTTTTTAATCTTTATTCTTTTATTTTTGCACAAAAACATGCTAATTATAGGTTTTTACACAATGCATGCTTTTGCTATTTTTTTCCTATTTACAAGTATCTACATGCATTTGCATAGGTTTTTGTAGCTAAAATATAAGAATAAAGAGTGATGAATGGGTATTCATCAGCAACCCCTTCAGCCTCTTGACAGATCGATCAGCAAACTGAAGGACTATCCTGCTCTGTCGTAGAGTGCCCAACTCGAAGCGGTCGAGAAGGGCTGCCAGAAGTAGGTTGATCGATGAACCATTGTCTAGTAGAGTGCGGTCGAACCTCTGCTCTCTGATATAGCATCTGACATATGGGGCTCCTGAATCTGTCCTCTTGGCCGGCAGACGGTTCTGAATTGCGAAACATGTGGCCTTGGTCAGCACATGGATCTCAGACTGGTGGTTCCTCCTCTTCCTCCTAACTGTGGTCCTGTCTCTGAGCGATCTCTAGAGTAGAGGGATGTGCTCCAAGGCCTCCTGAAGAGTCAGCTGAATGTGGAATCTGTCGATCATCTACTGGCTGAACTCTTCCTGCTGCTTCTTTTTGGTATTTTCTATTTTCTTCCCCTTCCCCATGTGAAGTGCTCTAGGGAAGGGGATCACGAGGTCCTTCTCAGATGAAGGACTAGGAGAGGGTCTAGGCTGCTCAAGAATGGTAGAATCCACACATGCATCAAGCACCACAGGAGGATCAGAAGAAAATAAACCCTTTCCTTTATTGCCAGAATTGTCCTGAGATACATGAACAAAAGGAAAGACTATAGGACTATCAAGAGTGAAAATGGTGGTATCAACACCACCCTCGGCATGTCGACTTGCGGCATCAACACCGCGCTCTGGCTCGACAACAACGGTGGCATCAGTACCACCTCCTCTATCTGGTGAAGCGACGGCATCAGTACCGTCGGTGGGATCATCATCCATGGTGGCATCAACACCACCACCATCATCTCTAGCGGCATCAGCACTGCTCTCCTCCTCTCTTGGTGCTCTAGAAGTGGCCTTGGGGTGTCGCTCAGACGAGGCGCCGCCTGCTGGCATTCTACCGCTCCTAAGTGTGACAAAGTCGGTATCAAAAAGATAGGCAGACATATCACCAAATGAATCACTCAAAGTGGCATACTCTGTGAAATCTACCTGCTCAGACTTTCTCTTGAGGTTGTTCGGATTGAGCTCAATCTGGGCAGGTATGGCGGCCTTCCCTCTCACGATCTCCCGCATCTCCTGGCGGAACTCGTCCATCTCCCGTCTGAAAGTAGCTTGCTGATCGGTCAGGAGGCGGGTTATGTCATCTAAGGCAGGGTTCTCATAGGATGGCCCATGAGAACCTGACGGGTGGCCTCGCTGGTAGTGAGGTTGCTGTTTTGTCTGGTGCTGCAGGTGAGAGGGGTACTGTTGTGGATGAAACTGTTGCTAAGGCTGATCACGCCTCTAAGAATGTCCCTGTTGATAGGGACGAGGACCATACTGGGATGACTGTTGCTGCTGCTGGTACACTGGGGGCTGCTGCTGGTGATCTCGCTGATGGCCGTACTGGCCACCCTGACCTGAAGGCTGTTGCTGGGAACTGGCACCTCCGGCCGACCAATGGAATCCGGGATGGTCTCGTCGGATACCGGGCCGGGGTCGGTCGTACCAAATCCCGTTGACATCCATCAACGACTCTGACTCGTAAAGGGGTGGAGGGAGTATTGCCAGAGGCTGATCCGACTGGTAGACCACCATCTGCATGTCTGGAGATGGTGGTGATTGGTAGTGTGGCTGCGGTTGCTGGTACGGCTCCGCCTGTACAAGATGGACCTGTCTAGATTGACTGGAGCTAGAGCGTTGGGACGAGCTGTCGCTGCTACTCGAATCTCCTCGTGCCTGAAGACAGGGTTGAGAAGCCGTCTGTGCCTCCTGGATACACATGAGCTGTGTCCTCAGGTCACTCAGCGTCTGTGCCATCTGCTCCATCTGCATGATACCCTGGCACTGCTTCTTCTCTATAATCTCCATCCAGTCCAGCTTCTTGCTGATAATGCCCATGTCGGCGGCTGTGGACTCAGCCTGTGCTGCTGCCGCTGACGAAGTGGAAGGACCGGCATCGAACTGTGCGATCCTTTAGTACTGCACGTTCTGTGGCTGGGGGCATCCTTGAGTGTAGAGTCAGGTCCGGGACATCACAGTGTAGATCTCGGCCATCTCCTCGTAGATGGCCCAGACCTGATCTTCGTCCTTGGTGAAGTAGGACCCGCCACATGAAGCATTCACCAGGCCCTGCAGCTCTGGTGTCAGCCCGCAGAAGAAGCTTTGAACTAAGTTCGGCTTCGAAATCTCATGGTGCGGGCACCTGTCTGTCGTGGACTGTGCTGCAGATCATTAGAAACTACTGGAGGTGGAGATGGGGCTCCTTAGTGGCGAGCCCATGGAACCGGCGTAGAAGCTGCAAGGTGTTCGGGGGAAACTTGAAGTCCCCCACGATAGCTGGTAGTAAGACCCAACGATGTGTCAAAGTCGATCCGGGGTTGTGCAACTCTTGCATCAGTCTCGGTTGGTCTGGTGCTGCCGCTGCTGTGGTTGCGGCTGTTGCGGCTGCTGCTGCATTGTCAGGTCTCCTCGGCCCGTCTCCTGGCCTGCACTGGTCGCGGTCGGCTCTCATCTGCTCCATCTCTCGCCTCATCTCAATCATAAAGGCTCCCTGATCCCTCAACTGCTACTGCACTGTCTCTAGGGAGGCGATCAGGGTGGTGTTGATCGCACCATCGTCCATGATGAATGTCTGCTCGGCTCAGGGACCTCCGGTGCGGTCGTCACTGCTGCCGGCCATGGTCTCTGCAAAGGCAAAATACCCAAACTCAGGTGTCGATAAATCAGTCTGTGGTCTCTCATCTGGCATTAGCATCTCAGAAACAGAAAGAAGGGTGGTCGAGGGGGGACAGGGTGGAGTCGAACTCAGGTTCGGAGAGCGGGTCTCGGCTCTCGCGAACCAACCTAGATAGACGGGCCGGAGTGCTGAAAAGCGGTGCAACCAGAGGCTGCCTAAGGGACCTCCTGCCCATCATCTTGATCTGACGAGCCGGGCGGTTGGGATCTAGAAATAAATATGATCAGAAAACAAAACCCTATTTCACCTACTCAACGCAAGCTGAAGACTGTAAGAGTTCAGTCAATTATCTTGTCAGTTTTTTTTAGGTGTTCCAGTCAAGATAGCAGAGTTATTACATGACCTGTTGGGAATCTGATTCCCCCAGGAGACTGGCCCGATCCCGAACTAGATCTTTCCCAGCCAGTACAATCCGCGGACCGTTTACCGGCTAGCCGATCGACTCGCTCTGTTAAGGATATCGCGGCCTGCTTTACCGGAGACTGGAGCGATCCTCACTGGAGAACGACTAGCCCAGAAGCAGTAGTCTGAAGGAGGTCCAGATGTGGCTCTATCCTAGGGTGCGGGTCACTCTCTCGCACATGCAAACCAGACAAGGAAGGGGTTGCTCTCCCCAAGTCAATTTTTTTGGTGAGTGTCTTTCAGGGTTAGATATGGTTAACAGTCCCAATTTTATGGTTTTAATTTTTAAGTATTTTTCAAATAAAAACAATCGCCTAACGAATTTTTCGATTCTTCTGGTTATTTAAGTCCAAAAACAGGGGGAGAAGTCGAAAAAGCCGATGCACGAGAAATCAATGATGCATGCAGAGTAAGAAATGCGTACCTGACTCCAGCAGTCTACATGCAATATGATCCGCGCATAATTGAAAGACAGAATTAAAGCTACCTAAATGATGCAAGCGGAAATCCAGGCCCTAAACAAGCAGTTCTACTCAAAAGAGCAATGGCTAAGTGGTCAATCAAGAGGGGTCGGTGTCTGGTCTCGGATGCCGATCGGTGCCTGCCACAACGGTCCTGCCAACGCTGTATACGACCTCTAGCGGCGCGTGACCCCTCAGGTGACCAAATAGTCTTTTTATTAAGTTTTATTTTGGTCCAATTAACGGTCTATAGGTACAGGCAAGGTTATTGGGTGTGTGGACCCTACTATTTACGGCGCTATCAAGCAAAAATCCTAAGCTAAGGTTAAAATCCGCGAGAAACTGAATAGGCAGGAAATAAACGACAAAAACCGCGTAAAAAGCCACGAAAGACCGAGGGGTCCCCCGAGCACACCGGTGCTCGGCGAAACAGACCCCGAGAGTCTAAGTGTCCAAGGTCATGTCCTGTCCATGTATTATTACAACAGTTCAAATAGGCATGAAATAAAACTAATCTAAGAATACACTACTCCCGCACTCTACTGCCTCCTCACGCTCTCCTGCGGCTCCATGCAGAAGGGAGCCGCCTTCGATTCCCGCGGTTGCGTTGGCTCCTCGAGAGGAGCTACCTCGATCCTAGGGCCCTCGCAAGTAAACAACAAAGTGTCACAGACCAGATAACAAAGCCAATAAACAAAATAGGGTATATGCACAAAAATGGGAAATAAAAATAAACACTCAAAGCAACCAAAAATAAAATAAAAGAAAATGAAAGAAAATGAAAATAAAAGACAAAAAAAACCACAAAAAGCCGCGAACGAAGAAAAAGCCGTGAAAAGCCACGAAAATCAAAAGAAAATAAATCAAAAATAGAATCGACTACTAAGTCGTGCTCCCCGGCAACGGCACCATTCTGATGACCGACTACTCTCACCAAGACTCGGGTGAATATAATAGAACTAGGGTCGTTGCAACCCGGATCTCGGAGATAGATCAGACAATCACAAAAAATAGAAGCAGACCACCAATCAACAAGATAAAACAATAAAAGCAAAAATAGTGGCCCTGGCTATGAGATTAGCCTGGTATAGCACCCAGGGTCGGTCTCAAAGAGCACGAGTTGGCCTCGTGGCCTACGAAGTAGTCAGAAATCAATAGAAAACAAAAACAAGTATTTTTGGTGGTTTTTAATTATTTTTATATTTTTTGGAATTTTAATAATGAAGGAAAATAATAAAAAGACTAATACCAGCAACTTCAACTAATTATTTAAACACTCTAAAAAGCTCCAAAAATTCAAACAAAAATATTTTTGTGTTTTTTAAGGTTTTTACTATTTTTGGTGAATTTTTGATATTTTTATAATTTTTATAAAATTTTCTAAAAAAAAAGGGTAAAAACAGTGAACTGCTGTCCAGCCAAGCTTGAAAGGGCCAAGAAAAATATCAAATGGTCATGTAATAGCCTAGAGGTAATTTTTGTGAATAGTACAAATAACAAAGAAAATTCAGCAAAAGAATTTGTGATTTTTTTGGATTTTCTATAATTGTTTAGAATTTTTATGAGTTTTTAAGTGTTTTTTAGATTTTATGGTTTTTCTATATCTAAAAATCGCCAAAAACTCACAGAAAATCAAACACACAAAAACAAACAAAACTTAAGTTTTTGGGATTTTTAAAATAGTTTTTATATTTTTTATGAATTTCTAATCTTGACAGACACAAAAATAATGACTTTTGAGTTTTTAAAAATACCAAAACACCTAAAAAATGTACCCAAAAATTAGAAAAATTTTTACACAATGGCGGGAGACACATGTCCAAATTTCACGCTATTTGGGTTAAATTTGATATTTTATTTAAATTAAAAAGAGGCTCATAGTGCAAAGGGACCTATATGTAATAAAAAGTATGTCTGGGGGCCAAACAATAACAATGCGAGAAAACTCAGGGGCCCTCATGCAATTTGTCCAACAAATCACGTGCAGGGCATGTGTTTCAGGCACGGAGGGGTATATCTTCAATTCCTATTTTAAAACATCCAAATAGTAACACGTAAAAAGTATAGGGGAAAAATGCAAATGTACCACAACCTCACGTGTCTATGTACATGGACCACAATAATAAGGACTAAAATGCAAATGTCTGAAACATAAAGGTCTAATGTGCAATTTTTCCAAAATAAAAACAACTAATTAAAATATTTACAGGACTATATTGCAAAAACAAAATGATAGGGGCCTAAGTATAAATTACCCCTTATTATCGGAGGGACGAGGGCATGCCATGTGGTTGATCTAATGGTGCTGGAGCAAGGGCAGCCCTTCGTCTGGATGAATGACGAGGAGGAAGCCACGTGGAGATCGGACGGTGATGGATCAAGGGCTCCTCTTCGTCTGAACGTGCGGTCCATATCACCCCAATAAGATCTAACGGTGGCTGGGTCCCTTTAAATGGATGGCTGGGATCGAATCTGGGACGTCGGAGATAATCGGATGGCGGAGGAAGGTCCTAGAAGAACACTTCGCCGGTGAGCTTCACCGACTCCGTGCGTGCGGTGGAGGCCTCCTCTCCGGCTGCTGAGATATGGAAAGGCTCCGTCGTGATGCTCCGCAACGACTGGGATCCTCCAATGAGACCGGAGACCACCAGAGTGGCCCGACGATGTCGGAAGCTCGAAGCTCCTAGGCTCGAATGAGACGACCCTCAGATGGGTCACATTGACCTGCAAAACAGCCTAGGAAGCTTCCTAGGTCGAGGGCAAACTGCCTCGACCCGGTTAGGAGCGAAAAGAGTAATCGGGTGCGTCGGGTGAACGACCTCCGGCGAGGCGACGACGGTGGAGGTCGAGCCCTGATTCCGGGGTAAATCAAGGGGGACGAGTGGGTGAAGAATGTGAAGAGAGGTCTCATGGTCGTGATGGTCGGGTCAGATGAATGAAATGATGATCGGAGCTGGTGGAATCCGTCGGAGATGGCGATGGGTCGATTTGGGCGTAATCGGAAATTAAGGAAAGCCAGAAGGATTCGTGTCTACCTGATGGATCCAATTGACTGTGGATGAGCTCGCGGAGCTCTGGTGGTTTTGGCCTCGAGGTAGCGTCGAGTTCCGAGGCTAAGTGCACCTCGCGGCGGCGCACGTCAGCAGACGTCGCCGAATCAGTGGCGGAGGGCTTCCTCTCCTCTCTTTGACACGCCAATCGATAGCTGTCACTCTAAGGATTAGGGTGGAGGTCCTGGGGTGAAGGATGCAGCACCAAAGATCGAGTTAAAAGTGCGGCTGAGGTTCAGCTAAATATGGCTAGGGGTCCGAGAAAAATGGGGTTGGGCGAGGTGGTCGGAGCCCGGATCCCTAGGTAGATCCCCGGGCGTGGATCTCGGATGCAGGAAGGATGATTAGGACCCGAGGTTTAGGAAAATGGAGCTCGGATCATGCGAGGATAATTGTGAGAAGTCGGGTCGGGCGCACAGATCCGGGTTGACTAGTCCAGGGGGGAGAGTTGACCGGGGGTCAACAATCCCTCGTGGACCAATCACATGCCGCCAAGCAATAATGATTTGGAAATTCATTTTAAAATAATAAATGGCCTTAATTCAAAAAATTAAAAACATGAAAAATGTTTATTTATTTTTAAATTATTTTTTAGTGATTTTTATTTATTTTTTGAAATATAATGTATGTATATACAAAATAGTATTATTATATATAGGTATATACAATATGAATTTTTGATTTTGATTTTTAATTATTTATTTTTATATATTTTATTCCAATTTTATATTTTATTTATTTATAACATAAAATTTGGAATAAAAGGGTATTTTTATTTTATTTTTATTAATTAATTACATAGGATAAATAAATACTTTATTCATATATATACATGGTATTTATACAAGGTGGATTTGGATTTTTATTTTATTCCTTTTTATTTTATTTTTATTTTTCTAATTTTTTTATTTATTTACATCATGAAATGTGGAATTTGAAAACATTTTTATTAGATTTTTATTATCTATTTACAAGGAGAAATAAATAGGTGAGTGGTTCTATGTAAATGGCATATATACAATGATGAAGGGAATTTTTATTTATTTTTATTTTTATTTTTGTTTTGTTTTCCCCAATTTTATTTTAATTTAATAATTACAAATATATACAAATAAATACACACCCTTTTTTATTTTTAATAAGAGGAAATTAATTTTTATTTATTTATAGGTATATATACAAACACATGAGCTTCCCTATCTCTCTCTACTTGGGTTCTTTTGCGGTCAGGCCCATGCTGAACCCTCCCTTGGGATTAGGTCGCTCAATATTTATTCTAAATATCTCCCTCCTTTTCTTTTATTTCTTTATTCTTTTATTTATACACAAAAACATGCTAATTATTGTATTTTACACAATGCACGCTATTTGACAATTATTGCTATTTACAAGAATATACATGTGTTTTGCATAGGTTTTGTAGCTAAAATAAAAGAATAAAGAGTGATTAATGGGTATTCATCACTTTTCATGCAAGTTTACATCACACCGATGTCAGATATCATTGGATATGTGATGAGTTAGAATCGAAGTAGCTTATACTTAAGATCCACACCGAAGACAATAGTATTGATATGATGAAAAAGACATTACATATTGGGAAATTTGAGAGATGTTGCTATGTCGTAGATTTGAAGTTATCACATTCTTGGAGAAGGGAAGATTCGTTTAATGGATTCCTCTCTATGTGGAACCTGACCGTTACATATAACATTGGTGGTTATAATTGGAAAAGGAAAATCAAGTTCTAACTGGAGAAGGAAATCAATTGCCTTGTGGTAATATGGGTGTTCTCATCCTAATCCCATGGGATTTAGGACTTCATGATTCCTTATTCTCATCTCCATGGACTACGCATGGGGTGTCTACTCATACATCCCAACACAAGTTCTCATAACACAAGAAAGAAATAAAAAAAAGAGGTAAAAGAAAGAAGATACGTGCTTGCACTTAAGTTTTGAGGGAGCGATCTTCATAGTTGTTCTTAAAGGAAGTAAATTAAAATTTATTAACTTTGCATCGCGGAAACACAAAATATTTAACAAAGTATTTGCTTAAAACATTGTATGTTCATCACATGAATAAGAGATTTCATCACAATGATTTGTACTTTGTAAAATATTAAATTAGAGAAATAAATTTCCTAATAAGGTTTTAATATTCTAATGAATATTGAGATGAGATCAGGGTTACCTCTTGAAGCGTGAGTCTCTAAAGTTAGAGACCTCTTGAATCAAGTCCGATTTACGTTCGTCTCTCTCATGGACATAATGATGAAGCATGTAGCTTCCTTCGAACTTCAATGTCACTTCACGATCACGGTCAAGCAAGGATGATGATGTTTGCATTAAATAAAACCTTCTTCAAGCACATGGAATCCAGAGAAGGGGGCGATCTTCTTCTCCACGAAACCATGTTGATGGAGATGAGAGAGGCTTCTCAATGTGGACGTCTATGGCATGACGAGGAGACATGTATGAGAAGTGATTTCTTACAACTCTTCTTTTGATATTAATGGAAATAGAATAATTATTAAGGGAATAAGCATCTATCTCATGTGTTGTAAAAGAGAGAGATGTGTCCTATGTTTAATACTCAATGTGCACAACCAAGAAGAGTTGCCTCTTTATGTAGGCATGTACAATGATGCCCCTTGAATGAGGAATCAAGAATTATGATTAATCCATTGCTCATCAAGAAATTGAACTTAATTTATCTCCTTTTAATTTCTCACTAAAATTAATTAATAAATTAAGAAACAAACCAATTTAGAGTCCAATCCATAGACTTTTCAATTGTGGTGCCATGTGTCATAACACATGCCCCCCTTCCATAAATGATTGGAGGTTGTTGCTTAATTATCAATATGATAATTCACTTATCATAATTGATAAGTTATGAGAATAATTCTCATAATTTATGAATCATATTCATAAATCCAAATAAAAATGAATTTCTAATTTACATTTATTATCTAATATGAACCACATTCACACATATGCCTTAAATTAATTATCGAATCATATTCATATAAATATTAATTATTAAGAATCATTATTCATATTAAATAATTATATTTGTGAATCACACACTTAGAAATAATAAATATGATAATAACAATTACTGTCTCAATATTGACATCGAATAGTATGAGTCTTGAATCCAATTAGGACTCATGAGATACAAATGCAAATACTTGGAGATAATATCGGGGAGATCATTCCTCAAATGTATAGTGACTTGGAATCTAGATAATTATCCAATCAGGGTTTATACCATTTTAGCATAAATTGCATCTCTTACGAATGCTGAGATTGAGATGTAACACTTCACAGTATAAATGAACTCAATGAAACACATCGCATTCTCCATGAACTAGAGAAAGTGTCAGTGAGATGATAAGCTTCCTTTAGCATTTCTAATCAAAGTCTAGACCATTTGGAATTTAGAAATGAGCTCAAAGAGTGTATATTCTTTTATTTCCATCACTATTTCTATTTTCTACATTTGGACAACGAAAATGGCATTGGACTTGGATATTGGATTCCAATGAAGTAAGAATTAATCCAATTAATTCTCAAATCATTAAGATAATAAATGGATCTACTGAAATTCATTCGGTTTCATCATTCTTACATAATGGAAGTGTCATAGTAGATATTCTATTATGATAGATTTAATCCTAAGTATTTTCAATACTCATTCATCCTTCATACTGGAAGACTTTGATATATTCAAAGTTCAAATCCTAGTTTGGCTATCTTCTTCAGAATATATCAATAGATTTCTCATTTGATAATTAGGCGATAATATTAATCATATACTTTCCAAAAGCACATATTAATAGATCGAATTCATGTCATAAATAAAATAACCATACATAGAAATTATTTGGATCCAAAATATCTCATGAGTGAGCGCTCTCTCACGATTCCTCAATTATGAACATGTAGAATTTCTTTGAGAGACTGTACCTCTCATATCTTCATATGCACACCAACTCGTCAGTATATGGACCTCTGTTAGGACATCAATCTATCAATCTTTCAAATATGCAAACTCAGACATTAAATATATATCTATCTCTGGTCAAAGGATGTGTGCTTGATCGTGACAGTTACAATTCGAGTCTTAATTTATCTCGGCATCATCAAGTCAATTCTTTGACTTGACTATTCTGACACCTCCGAATCACAATTATTATGCAGAGGACCTGCATTAAGAAGTTAGTATTGCTATCCCTTTATCGAACTGGAGATCTTTTATTGATTATCACATGTTAAGTTAGTTGTGTCCTCTCAACTGCATGGTATTCAATATGGGCATGATACACAACCCTAATTATACAAAAGGACCTTAATATTAAGTGCAATCACAATCATTCATTTCAGATGAATATGATAAAATAATAAATTAATTGCATTAATGGATTGTCAAAGGCTTACAAGTCCAATAGTTCTTCTCCAACCTACTTCCTTATAATTTGGTGCAGATTTATTGGTTTAGCCATATTTCTCGTTGTCATTATTCTCCATTGTTTGGTGATTTGTAGTATCGCATAGAGGGTTGACTTCACGTAAGATCCTCACGGGAGATAGATTTTTTTAGTATTTTGTTTTAGTTTGTGATCAACCTCGTGTTCTTTCTCCTCACATTGAGAGTTTTCAGTAAAAGTTCAATGTCGATGTGTGGTTACTTTTTTATGGTTGAAATTTTTATATATGATTATTGTTATCAACTTTGGTATATTTTTGCAATTCAATTATTAAATGGAATTCATCCCCACCAAACTCTTATTGGCAAAAGATGCAAGAGGGCTTTGGAGGGCCACACGAACATGTATTTCACTCAACTCCTGCTCGGCTTGAAAGAGGCAAGTCAAAACTCCTCTCATTTGTTGTGTCTTATTTATCATGTGTCATATAAATTGATCTATCAAACTTAATTCGAAAATCCCAATGTTGGAATTTTCTAATGGGTCGTAGATTTCATGCTTTTGGATATGGAATCAAGTTTATGGCAACAAATTTTATGTTGCAATAAACTATGTACCAAGATTTTGACAATGAGGATTGTTGATGCTAAATTCCATCATTGGATATTGTAAACAACCTTTTTTGGTGGCTGTGGAATCGAGGAGTCTCGACTATTATTCGCATGTATTTCTATCATGCTAAATGCGACCGGTTATTTTTTTCTACTCTTTTTTCTCTACTCGCCAACTATAATGGTCATTGGAAATGTGTGTGAGGAAGAGAAGAACGACCGGAGGTGGAAGATGGGTTGGTATCCATTGGATTGGAGCAGAGTGGATGGCTTGGATCGAGCCACGTAAGAGGATCGATAGGCTCAGGGCATGGTTGTTGGATCGAATGGTCTGATGGTTCCAAGAGAAGGGCATTGACGGAAAAGGGGCTGGCCAGGGCACCCAGAAGTGGCAATGCGGCCTAATAAGAACATTCAGAAATGTAAAAATAAATGTAAAAAAAATAACAGTAATCAAATGAAAAAGTTTCAACATGAAAGTTGTTCATCTCAATGAGATTTCATGAAGGATAAAAATGCAAAAGACCTCATTTACATATACTTATTTTTTGGATTCAATTTCAATGTTTATTGAGTACAAATTTTGTAATTTCATATTTTATATTTTTAATAAAGACCACCTATGTACAATAATCAAAGATATTGGAAAGTAATTGTTATGGGTTTTTCCTAGATTAGAAATAAAGAGAAAATAAAGTATTGATATACAATATGTACAAATGAGAATATGATTTATTTAATACTAAATAATTAACCATAATTATGCACAATATGTCAATTGTTTATTCATGTAATTAGAGGTGTTTATTACGTGTAGATAAATCATGGATTCCTCTTAAAGTTAATATGGTTATATTTGATTCGATAATATGGTATGTTCTAAGCTTAGGATGACTTGAGTAGATACTACATATTGGGTATGCAATATGTAATCTTGTCAGAAGAGCATTCGTACTGCATACCAAACCTAGGTAGTACACGGTTATCGGGATATGTTGAGCTCGTGTAATAAATTATTTGCAACACGTGATACTTGACTGCCATTAGATGAATTGAAGGACTGAAGATATAATCGTGCCATGTGGAAACACATGTAGTTTAATAGCAAATATATCATGATAACATGTATTTAAAACCACTAATATAGGTGATTAAATGTTGGCTTATGGTTTTATATATCGTATCATTTACGACAGTGTGATTCCTTATTTGTTATGTTGAGTGTTTGGAACTCTAAATAATGAAATAAAAGAATAGAGTTATGTAGTATTGTAGGATTGATTGAGGCAACATACATCGGCATAAGCTTATCAGATTAATGCGACCCAAGTCCGAAGTTTCCACAGCTTCAAAGTCCATGAAAGGTGAGATAAATTACCAAATTAATCCCCAACATGGAACAAAAGGAATAGGGTTTAATGAGAAGAAACAAAATTTTACTAAAATAATAAGCTTTGCTAACTTATCATGCTTGTTTATTTTTCTCCTCTTCATTACTTAGCACTGGTTAATCGTTACC
This sequence comes from Ottelia alismoides, assembly GCA_037367405.1. Lineage (NCBI taxonomy): Eukaryota > Viridiplantae > Streptophyta > Magnoliopsida > Alismatales > Hydrocharitaceae > Ottelia > Ottelia alismoides. The sequence goes on from JAZKJV010001052.1 coordinate 737,978, forward strand.
TTATGATTTTTAGAAACCCAAGAGGCATCGATGAGTCATCGCTCGGACTTTAAGCATCCAGCCAGCCAACCAATAGTAGATGTTTCTATTATAAGGTAGTTAGTAGTTTTTTATATTCTTTTTTCGAGCTTGATGTACATGTAAAAGAATATAATGGGATAATTTGCTATGAAAGCTTTGTTTTGTGAATAGAAAAATGTAAGGTGCTTTCTCTACATAAATTATTGCAGTATATTTCTGAATATTGGTTTTTATTATCGGATAAAGTTATTATTGCTTACCCAGTAAAGGAAAGGATATGATGATCTAGAATCAGCGTTGTGGCAAATGATGCCAGACCAAGCCATGCTATTTGTGAGGTTGATAAACATCCAACGACCAAGGATCCAGAGTCATCGTGACCATATTACGCAATCATGGATCTTTTGGATGGTGGCGCCAAAACAATGACTTTTGGTGTGGGGTCACTTTTGTGTTTAGTAATTTATGTTGATTATGTCCTGCGAGATCTATACAAATAGATATCTTCATGATTTTCCTAGAATTTATAGAGTTACAGTAAAGTAGTTTTAATTCTTGGGACTTTGGACTTAGTTGGGGTTTCTTCTGAGGCCTGGACTTTTTAGGACTTTTTGTTTGTACTAAAAACTTATATGAACGAAATGTGATCTTTTAAAAAAAGTGACAAAAGATTTAGTACAGTGACTTCGCACACAACGATTGCCTATGCATTTCCTTCATGTAATGCATGAACCCCAAGACCCTTATAGGGGATAGAATTTTTGTAGCTTATTAACTTGTTGTTAGTGGATGACTTTCTTAATTTACCCCATGAAAAAGGTGAGATGGGCTGAACTCACCTGAATTAGATCCATGAGTGAGGTGGGATGAACTCACCTGAACGAGGTGGGCTAAACTCCATGAGCGAGGTGGGTGAGAGATGGATCATAGGGGTTCGACCCATGAGCGAGGTGGGCTGAACTCACCTGAATCAGACCACTTTGAGTTGTCCTGATTGATCAATCACTCACAAAAAAGGTGTAGTTCTAACCCATTAGACTGGGAATCAAATCTGCTTGAGAATGGTTGGGAAGGGGTTGACGTGAAGGGATTGAACGACATGCAGGCAGTTAGAAATGGAGAGGTTCATTTGTTGGTCAAAAAACAGAGGGGGAGTCTTGGTCTCAAGAAGTGGGGAAGATCGGAAGGAGGTGTATTGCTTCGAGGAAGAGGGGAGAGGATGTGATGTAGAAACAACAACTTAAGAGGGTGATAAGGAGGGGGAGATGACACTTAAGATGGTGATTGCTCGAATTATTGTGGTGCTAATGGTGGAGACTACCCCTTTGGTCCCAAAATGAGACTCCTCTCACGGAATGTACGGAGCCCAGGCCAACCGGAGAAGCGATTGGTGATCGAGTCAATGCTGACTAAGTGGAAAATTGATATTGCTTGACTACAGGAAACAAAGATCGCGGCTAGGTACTTGGGGAGATGAGAATCCACATAGGGTCCCCATCTTAACGAATTTCGAGCGGCCTTGGGGAGTTGGAGCTCATGAGTGGTTGCATGAATGGTGACTTGTTTGAATTGGTTGAGGAGGTGGTAATCATTCGGTGTCAGTGCTTTTGATGAGTAAAGTCCCCGGTCTCGATTTGGGATCACATCGGTATACGGTATTGCAGAGACATCCTCAAATGTTGGGTTATGGAACAAGATGCGGTTGACTAAAGTCTGTTTCCCGAACACCATGGTATATGCTAACGATAGGCCGAGGGTAGAGGTGCCTAAGTCCCCCGCTCTACCTTATTTGGGGAGGTGGTTCAAGAGTTTGCTTTGGAGGTTGTGGATGTTGGAAATTCTAGATACACGTGGATTAATGCCTCATCTCGATCTTGCATAGACATGTTCCTTTTGTCTGTAGAAGATTTGGAGATGTTCAGCCTAGCATCAGTCACTTCACTACCTAGGTCGAGGTCAGATCACACTCCCTTATGTCTTGATTCTTGCAGTGGTGGAGGGTCCTCGTCTTACTTCAGGTATAAGCGGTGTTGGCTTTTGGAGGAGGGCTACAGGGATATGGTCAAAACTTTCTGGTCGGATTTGTCAATTAAGGGCTTGACCACGGTGATATTTGCAATGAAGTTAACATCTTTGTGACACAGGTTGTCGGATTTCAAAAGGGAAATCGGGTCGATTTGTTATTTGAGAAGAAATAAGGCACAAGAAGAGCTTCTTAGACTAGATCTCTTAGAGGATGTTAGGGAGCTGGATGATGAGGTACTGCTTAGTAGAGGGGTGATTCAGAATATTCTGTAGGAGGAGGACCGAAAACGTGAGATGGAGTGGAGACAGAGATGGTTGAAGGAGGGAGATGCTAATACCAAATTCTTCCATAGTGTTGCTAGTGACAATAGGCAGAGAAACATGATTCACTCACTAGAGGTGGGGGGTCAGAGGTTCTATGGGGAGGGAGAGGTAGCAAGGGTGGTCACCATCACTTCAGGGATATGAGCATGCATCCCCCTTTCTGCGGATCACGTTGGTTGGGTTTGGGGGTAACCCTAGTGTAACCCTAGTGTCAGAACTAGATGTAGAAATGGTGACAAGGCGGGTGGAGGTGTTCGAGGTTCGGGAAGTTGTTTTTAGGTTGAATCCAGATGGATGCCCATGCCCAAATGGTTTTTCTATTTTCTTCTACGGGAATTTTGGGATTTGATTGGTGAGGAGATTCGTGGGGTTGTTGCTGAATTAGCAGAGGAAAACTTTGATTTTGACAAACCTAATCGCTCCTTTATTTTTCTTTTGCCAAAGAAGGAGAGAGCAAAGGGAACTGCATGTTGGACATGCGAGCCCATGACGAGCCATTATGCAATAAATGTTATTGCTAATATTATTCCCTGATCTAAAATGAAGAATAAATAATTTACATAATAGGTCCCTTAGTACAATTAGGGTTATGTACCATGGCCATCTTAAGAATCATACAACTGTTGATTCAATAATTGAATCATAGAGGCTGGTGCGTGGATGAATATCTAAAGGGTTAGATTAAGGACTCATCAACACCGTCAAATGATTATTAAGATGTGATCTCCAGCCTGAGTAGGAGATGGCAATCCTTTCTCACATAGGCTGATATCTGACTAACCTCTTGATGCAGGTCCTCTGCATAGGAATAGAGATTCAGAGGTGTCAGATTAGTTAAGCCAAAGGGTTGACTTAATGAGATCGAGATAACCTAAGTCCTATGTCATTTGTTGTCACGATGTAGGCACGCATCCTCTGACTGGAGACATATGTGTTACTATATGTATGAGTATGTACATTTGGCAGACCACTAGGTTGATAACCTAACCAAGGTCTATACACCGGCGCACTGGTGTGCATATAAGGGCATATGAGTAATACGATCTCTCGAAGGGATCATATAGGTTCACTACTGAACCAGAAGACATGAGCTCACTCATGAGATATTGGGAAGAATCAAATTATGTGCCCGTTCATCTCGCTTTGGAAGCTTGACTGAATTTGTAGGTTTGATATATACTTTTGGAACGTATATGATCAAGACCTACGTATGATATATGCTTTTGGAAAGTATATGATCGATATCAACTCCCAATGATCAAATGAGAAATTTACTGATAAAACCCTGAAGTAGACAGTATAATGTTGATCTAATACTTCGGGTTTATTCTGAGTCTTCCAGTATGCAGGATGTACAAGTATTGGGAATACCTGAGGGTGATGTGATCATAAACGATTGTATAACCAGGACGCTTCCATTCCTAGGGAGTGATGAAATGGTTTGGATTTTAGTGACTGCTCTCAGTAGAGAAGTAATTTGATCTTGGTCCAAATATTGGACATTGATCTGAATGTGATTCAGATGCAATGAGAAGATTAGAATTGTGGTATTGATTTAATCAAGCATCTATGGAAGCCCGAGATCTGGATTTGAGATGTGATCTCAACATCCAAGTCACTATACGTGGAACAATACAATTGCCCTATCCTTATCTCTAAGTATCCGCAGAGAAAGCGCATTATCCTTGAAAGAGTTCAGGGATAATTTCATTGTTGATATATGTATCCAAGCATCAAGAAAATTGATAATTAAATGTGATTTAATTATCATGGATAATATGAATTTGATTCATATTATAAGGAGAGATATCTAAGCTAATTAAATATGATTTAATTATCAAAGATGTGAATAATGTGAATGTGATTCATGTTATTTGGACACATGAGAATAGAGATCAAAGATGATTAAATGTGATTTAATTATCATGGATATGAATAATATGGATAGCACTATCCATATTAATCATATATATTATAAATGTGATTTATAATATATTAAAGAGTATATTATTATTTATATTTGTTGATTAATTACTAATGTGAATTGGATTCACATTGAATGATTAATTGAAAATATAATTACATTTTATTTTGGGTTGCGAATGAGATTAACATAATTTCAATGGCTTGATTGAAGTTTTTAACAAGATAATTGTGAATTATTTTTTTGAGAAATATTTACAACAATTGTTGTTGTAAATCTTGGAGATCTCATGAGATAATGAGATGTCATGAGATAATGAGATCTCATGAGCTTTTGAGGAGATAGACTCATTCTATCTCATTATCTCCAAGACCAGTCAAAGTGATTTAAATTGGGATTAATTATGTTTATTTATCAATATAAATTAATTCAAAATTAAATCAATTATTTTTGTATTTTTACAACAACATCTTAGCCATTGAAAGAAACACAAATCAATCTCAACCATTGATTGTGTGTTGTCCATGGATTTAGATCCATGGAGTCCCAAAACCCTATATAAGAAGAGACACCCATTGCTCTTCAAGATACACAATGATGAATGCTCTCTCTCTTTCTCTTTTCTCTCTACACACCCACTCTCTCTTTCTCTCATGTGGTCGTCCATCATGGATGCCATAGAGAGATCCTCCATCGCCGATACGCCATCGTTATGCTGCCCGATCGTTTGCTCGTGGATCTTCGTCTACTTTGGCGTGCCTTTCTCATGAAGAAGACGTCGTATCTCATTTGTCGAGATCAGAAGATTCGTGGCTTGGGTCATCAACATGGATTTTTTTTAGTTAGTGAGGGTCACTGCTGGAAATTGCATCATCATCTGAAATCTTGTGATTGTCGTTTAAGAAAAATTACGAAATTAAAAGATAATTTCCTGGAATAATTGTGGATAGTATTTGAGAAATATTAGAACATCATTTATTCCTTTAAATGACATTGCCTCAACCAATAAATGATTAGATTAGATCTAGATCACCAATTGGTTGCTTGATACACTTTCAATAAACATGTTACTTTAATAGGCTTTGGGAATTTCTCTAGCAAATTTCCTTATAATCAAAATTGTTTTGATTATTACTATATGGTATAATTTTGGTTGAAAAACCGATGATCATCTCAAGTACAAAGTGATTGACTCGGCATTGTTTTTTCCCGAGACGGATATGGTGTCTAGTCGGGGAGTGTTGGGGTAGCAGGTTGCACCGTGTGCGGTCTGTCCCACTCCTACCAGTACTGGCCATGATAGCGGGTATGGAACGAATGATGCATGAGAGATCATGATGTGTTTTCTAATTATTAAAATTCAAAACAATATGTTTTTGAGATAATATCGTAATTCAAGTAACAACTAAAGAATGTTTGTTGGATATTAATTGGATCATTAATTTAATATAATTAGATTAATTGGAATCCAATTAAAATTAAGACACTCTATTATAAATAGATGTGCTATTTTCCTTGGAAGAATTGATCATAATGAATGTGATTCATAATGATTAATTAGAATTTAAATATGATATGGAGGATCACATTAGTGACATCCATGGTCTCCCGTCAAGGCGAAGGGTTCCGTCGCCAAAGATTGTATGTCGGAGACTCCTGTCCGAAGTGACAGCTCCTGCATACAAGCTATTTGGATCGGGCTCTTCGCTTCTCGAAAGAGTAAGGCCGTATACGTAATGACCCCAATATCAGGTCCTCATATTATTGGGGTGATATTGGATTGCGTATAGCAAGTATTAAGCGTGTTGACGATTGGTTCAATTAATGACGGGTCAACATCGCCTTAGGGGTGGTGGGCCCGGATGTTAAAGACCGAATTGGGAGATGCAAGTTGGACTTGCAAGGCGGAATATGTTCCCTCTTCTTTTTATCGGAGTCACAGGTTCTCATATTATTAGGATGTGACAAAGATAAGGAAAAAGATCCCAGATCTTGCTTGAGATATAATGGTAAGAATATCTCTTACATTGAAAGTGATTAAGGGAATGAACTTTCAGTGTTGACAAGGCAAGACAACTTTGATATAAAAACTCCTAAATCAAAGTAAAAATATGTATATATATATGAATATATACACTTATGCAAATTTCTTATTTCAGTCTTTTCAGATAATCCTTCATAAAACCCACTCAATGTTATACTCAATAATAAACAGTAAAATATCATGGATTGGACTCATGATCCAGATATTGTACTTGAAAATTGGACACATAATGTATGTGGTTGCAATGTGCAAGTTTCCTCATAATAACGAGGAATGACAATTAAATAGACAATAGATCTACAACTTTAGGGTTTGTATGTCTCTACAGTCTTGATCTCATCGAATGTACTTTGGAAGTGACATGTTGATGCAATTGTCAAATTAATCCTTATAAAACCCTAAGAAGATATTTTTGCATACATATGTTCTCTTACCATTTATCATGAATGACATTGTTCACTGTATTATGCAGAATAGTAGCTCGAAAGAGACGATGTATTCAAAACGTTTGAGTACCTACCTGAACCAATGTTTTAAGAGTCTATATGCATGTAGACATGATGAGTGTCATCATTATACTGTCTATACTCCAGTCATTCATGAAGCTTCATAATATTCATATTGTATGAATTTACTGAAGCACGTATAAATGTTGAAATGGTCTTACATTGAATTCTTTTGGATTTAACATAAGAGATCCTTTGTCTTGAGGAATGGTTGCTTATAAATTAAGGGAGCATAGTGGAAGCATGGCTTGGACCCAAGTAAGAAGTATAGTCAAAGAGTTGATTGTACTTCTGTGACTTCCATATGACATCCAAAGAGTTGGATGAATGCCAATACTGCAATAAGTTGATGTGATTGTTAGTATGACTATCAAATCTATCTAGAATCCTTAGAGAAGGAATCAGATAGTACATCATAATAATCTACATATAATCATTGACTTTGACTTACTTATTTCATAATATAAAGTCTTATAATTATATCTCAATCTTCTAACAACACTTTCAATGGGTTGCATATGTTTTAGAAGACTGGAGATTTTGATCTTCAGGTTTAATATTCATCTTCATGGATTTTGATGCAATTGTTGCAACAATCTCTATTGGATAGATGGACTTCATATTCTCAGTGGGAGAGCTCTTAGTCTTAGAGAGTGTCTCTATGACCTAGATATTAGAATACACTCATTGTTTGTTTCTAAGTGTTGGAAATAAACATGAATTCTTGAATAAACCTATCATAAAGAGTTATGATGGATATATTTCAGATAGTAATCTAACATCTAGTGGACTACACAAAATTAGAAAATTAATGAATGGTTCATCAAGATTTCTAAAACTGAAAATTAAACCTTTAAAAGATCAATAGGAGGATGAAGATCATTTGAAAATGATCTGGCGTCAAGTTTTGGACATATGTCTGTTGATGAAATTAATGGACTAGTAAGATATGAAACTTTAGAATGTCTAAAATTTCAAATCTTACATACTTGTGAATATTTTATTCAAAGTAAAATATCCAATACACCCTTCTTTGAGAAATGTATAAGATGTCGAGGTATTCAAGATCTAATACATATTGATGTATGTGGATCATCTATATCAGAATAAACATTATAGATATGTGATATCTATTAATGATTATTTGTGATATAAGATTTCATTTCTTCACCATTAGAAACCTATGAAATGTTCAAAGATTTCACAATTTTGGTTTAGAACCAAAGTTTGAAGAAAGATGAAATGAATTTGATCTAACTTAGGTAGCAAGTACATGTTAAATGAATTCAAATAATACCTTATGGAGATATGAATTCCATTCCTATCTCAATCCTCCTAATGCACCTAAACTCAATAGAGTTATAGGAAGATACAATTAATCATGTGTGACATGTTTTGATCAATGATTAATATTAGCATAATTACCTCTTAGTTTCCAAGGTATATATGTAGTAGAGACTACAATATATATCCTCATAAGGATCCATGCTGGTAAATTGGAATCTAGCACCAGAGAGTGCTACTTCATTAGGAAAATAAAGGATGGTATTGGATACATACTTTATGACCTTGAGATTCTTAACAGATCTCATCTTTGAGAATACGATTCTTATGGGATGACTCTCTTTAGAATCAAGATGAAAATGAAGTAAAGGAACTCATTTAATCTTAAGATGATAATGAGTCTCCTGAAATCGGAAACTAAAAGGATAATTAAAGATGAAGCACTAATACCTCTTCAAATGAATTTGAGGATGTATTCCATATGTCAGTTAAGTCTGACAATGATCGGACTTCATGTGATGAAGCTCCTGAGGATCATGACATGAAAAGAAAGATGTTAGCAATAAAGGTCCAAGGTAGACTTCATATACAAGTGTTGTATATGGACCCTCGAGGATCCACCTTTAAGGGTTAGACCCATTAAGGTATAAATGGATCTTCAAGAGAAAGAGGGAACCTAATGAGAAGGTAGAGACCTTCAAAGCTCGGCTCGTAGCCATGAGCTACACACCGGAAGAGAAGACATTGCTTGCGATGAGAATTACTCTTCAGTAACCATGCTTAAATCCATCGGATTATTGCTAACTGTAACTACACAACTTGGCTTTGACATCTTCGAGATGAAAGTCAAGACTGCATTCCTCTATGAATGCCTCTCTGAGGATATTCACATGAAGTAGCTACAGGGCTTCATGATTGGGGAAAGTACGGTGTGAAAGCTAAAGAAATCCATCTATGGACTCAAATAAGCTTCTTGTAGTTAGAACATAAGATTTGATGAAATCGTAAATGTTATGACACTACAAGAAAATACAGAATTTACCACTATGTATTTCCTACCGCATGTGGTGTCTTTATTGTGGCAATATTTTTAACCACTACTTTGAGACTATTTTACTACCACATTTTATCACACATTATATTCAGACTACATAACTACTACATGTAATCGTATTTTGTGGTAGCAAAAATGGGACTATATTTGCTACCACAAAGCAGCAACAAGCGTAGTAGCAAATTTTGGGATAAAAATTTTAAGAAGTCGGGCGGGCTTTTTCAGGTACTTTTTTTGCCACAACTTATATGTTCTCTCTCCCTCTTCTTTTCATGTTTCCCTCCCCATAAGAAACCCTAACCCCAACCTTCGATACTTGCCTCCTCCAACATCTTCTCCACCCTTCTTCCCACCGCCACCAGCATTTCATTCCCCCCATCTCAGTCTCGGTTACTGTCGGCACCACAATCACCACTTCTCTCATCTGCGCCACCGACGCTGCTCGCCATCGCATGCCCTTGATCACGTAGTCTCCTCTGGCTTCTTGTATGTCCTGTCCCGCTTAGTTTTTCTGAAGTTTTTTATTATAACTGTTGTACGGCGTTGCTAGTATGCCCTAGATATTTAGACCATCGTGTATATAAACTAATGAAAGTTCTGTATAGACTTTTGAGTTTTGACATCACGATCAAATCAGATTATAACGGTTGTATGGAGAAGGCTATGCTCAAAGCCGGATAGAAATCTGCACAGGAAATGTGACCAACGGAATATACCATAACCATCATGATCAAACCTCGCGTAATGCAGATTCCTAGAAACGTCACCAATCTGTAAATCTTATCCACAACCATCGATTCACACCATAAAAAGATCATGAAGTACGTCCCGAATAACTCTGCAAGGATCTTCTGGAGGAAGGTGACGAGGTAGGTCGAGGAGCAGCATGAGCGATCGAGGGAATGCGGGTCCCTAATCTCAACTACGATCTCTTCTTCTTCGATGTAATCCCCTCTTGAAGCATTGATTAGGTTATGGTTGGAAGGTTTTGTGTTGCCCAGGGGAAGAAGAGGGAGAAGGAGGAAGTTCCCCATAACATCTTTATTTAGTTCTCATTGCAGGAAAAAAACAAAATGGGGTCGTCACTTTTATTCTCTTAACATTTTTTCCCTTCGTTTGTTTGGGAATTGGTAGGTTACAATTTAGGATTTTATTCATCTGCTACTTCCACTATTTTTGTCTTGATTACGTTTCTTACGGGTGACCAACAGGTAGTCGTATCTTCCTAACATTATTGGGTTACTCAGGAAGCAACCTTTACAGTCGTATACATGAAACTTATGGAAAATATTCAAATTCAACATACAACACTTTTAATTTTACATGTGCTAATAGACTCCAGTGCCAGTAGGAAGGGACATATGGCATGTTGTGGATGGCTAAATGGGAGGAAGGTGGACGTCGAAGAGGCAGTGGAAGAAAGGAGAGGGGGTGGCGCGACATGGCAGACGAGGAGAGGGATGGAGTCGTGTGGGAGAGGAGGAGGCGCCCGCATGAGGCTGCACAAGGACGGGTGTTGCTTGTAGTCATGGAGGAGCGGCATGGTCGACTGGTTGGAGAGAGGGGCCACAACAAGAGGGCAATAAAAGCGAATGCAGATGAGTCACAGAACCATATCCGACGTGTAGGAGAGGGGAGCATGAGTTGGGTAAGAGAGGAGAGTATAATAAAGTTTCTTGTGGGTTTCGTATTATGGTATAAATAGACATGTCTGTTTATATATTTTGTGACCTTTCTATTTTAATCACTTCAATTATTAAGGGATTTGAGACAGACAAACTTATCACGAACTAAGAAGAATAAGAACTTCCTTTCTGTGCATAAGGTGATTTGTCATTGACACATCTCCGGAATGTTCATGTTGGTTTAAAAAGTCTATAATAGATGTAACTTAATCTACACAATAAAAATTAGCATGCCTTATTTTCAGAAAACTTTCAGATGTCTAACTTATAATTGCCCACTTTTCATAGAATTAAATCAGATGCTTTGTAATGCTTAATAGCGGGTGCAATATTTACAATCTTTGTATCCCCCTTTTTGTTGAAAAACGGCATGCTTCTGATAAAAAACAAGTCCAAGAAATCTTTGGTAATGATAAATATATTTAATTGCAATAGCATTTTATCTTAGCTGCATATATACATATACTTGATTTTCACATGTCCACCACTATTAATTTATATGTAATACTTCTTATTTGGGGTCTGAGTGTACATTTGATGTTGATCTTATTGATTTATAATCATCTTATTGAGTTTATTCCAGTGATCTTGATTGTATAACTTTGATATACTCTAAAGTTAAGTTATTCACTTATTTGAGGTCTCTAACCATCAAGATATTTTTATAAAACATCCATGTTGATTTTTTATATCTTTAACATAGGAAGTTGTGGATAAATTCAAGAAGAAATTCTCAAATTGGTTTAAAGAGCGTGTAAAGTTGATTGATCCGACATATCCTAAACACAAGATGCTCAATGACCTAGCACTTGGTCCCAATCATTTGGTAATGGCATACGGTGGTTTTTTTGCCAATGGGTGTAGATTTCATTTTGTAGATACGACTACAAGCTTAACTACATACAACTCTGGTGTTATGGTAGAAAGATCATGTTATGGTGATGATAGTTTGAATTATTATGAGATTCTTAAGGAGGTGCTTGAGCTTGAATATCATATGCCACCTCCTAATAAGGTCTTCTTATTTTCGTGAGACTGGTACGATCCATAATATGGTGTGGTTGTTTACCATATACATGATATTGTAGATGTCATTGCTCAAAAATATTCTCGGAGATTTGAACCTTTTGTCCTTAGTTCACAAGTTGATCTGATATATTATGTTCCAATAGTGGGGAAAAAGCGAAAAAGAGATGATCGTTTTACAATTTTAAAGAAGATGTCATGCATTTATACGGATCGTAATGACCAATTGAATATAGATGACTCATCAACTGTACTTGTTCCAGACTTTGAGCGACCACATAGTGTAGCAGTGTACCCATAGTATCATTGTAAGTTGATTAAAACTGAAGTTTAATAATTTATTTATTTTTAATATCTCTTTCTTAATTTTTCATATAATGACATGTTGATGTTTACAGGAAATGCGTATGATGTGTGGACGAGGTTCTAGAGGGAGCGGGAGCAGAACACATCATGATGATGATCGTATTTCATATCGACATACTCCAGACACCGATGGTATGATTCCTTATAGTAATATTTTTTAAAAAAATAGTTATAATTCTTACATGCTTGTTTCTATAATAGGTGAGCATAATGAAGATGTCGCAAGGCTTGTTTCCTATATGCTTGATACTGGTGTAGAAGTTCCTTCGCAATATGCACATTACATTTCATTGGCAGGAACACCTCCAAGTGTTACACATTGCAATTTCTACAAGATGGGTATCTACTTTGTAAACAGTTCTGTTAATTACTATATATGTATGCTTATTTATAATGCTTATTTATTTGTAATAAGTAATTTTGAAATTCATGTACACACTTGATAATCAGCATGCTGTGACCCAAGCATCCATATTACAAAGATCCATCAAACTTTAATTATAATTAATAAAAAGGTGATAACTTAAATATGGATTATATAATCAATATATGAAAATGTTAATCATGTGTAATTGAGGTAGCATGAGTAAGTCAAGGGATTCACATAAAGAACAAATTTGAAAATCAGTTTCCGTGCAAGTAGCTCGTTAAATTTAATTATCAAACCCTATCTACTTCCTTTTTTTGGAGCCACTGATTTACCTGTTATTTTTAATTAATTAGATTTTGCTCAACTTTTATTAATATTCTTTGCTCCCTAATACATGGATTGCAGAATAAGTACCTGCATCGCACTAGTCCGACAGCTGAACCTGAGCTTCCGCAATTACTCTCGATGGATACGCATATTATAGCTTATGTTCATGATATTATTAATGCTTCTTTTTCTTTTGCTACAATTTGGGATATATGTACATAATGTAGTTCTTTTTTGTAAAAATTAATATGGAAACTAATGTGATATAAATTGGTGACACATAGTTGTTTATGTGGCTTGTTAGTTAAATGTAAATGTTATTCAAAAAGCGAAAAGTTTCCCTTATTTTTGTTACCCTAATTCAATCTCTAGCGAACATGATAATATGAGTGATGTGTAAATGGGTAACCCGGATCCGCGAGCGTCACAAAAAATCAGTTTTCTTTTTATAAGGGTTAAAAATGAATAACTTATTTTTTGAGCTTATGTCAAAAGCAGATCTGATTATACCATTTACTAATCCAAAATAGAATGTCATGACCAATGTAGGGATCCATATATAAGAATAATATTTATTTACATACGCTCGAATAACTCCTTCTTATAATGAGAATGCACATAACCCTATTTCGGTCTTGTCTGGTATGGAATGAACTTATAATCTGTTGATCGAATCGATTCTATGATTATAAGTTCACAACCCCAGCCTATTCCCATTTTGGACAAAACATATCTACTAATTCTTTTATTCTAGTTAGTAAGAGGGATCTTCAACTAAGAAATAGGCCCTAGAAGATAAAATAATGTATCCCGAGCAATTTGAAGTATTGGGTTGCCTCTTTCACATGAATTTATCTTAAATCAGGATCTTTTGTCTCAACTCTGTCATAGTTTTATTGTGGGAGCAACCCCATTTTTTACTTTGAATTTTTTTATCAAAATACGCGGATTTTTTTAGTTTTCACGAATGATTATCCAGTAACATGGGGTTTATAGCTGAGCAATACCACTCACCATCATTTAGCTATTGCATTTCTTTTCCTGATAGCGGGTCATATATATATGACCAACTAGAATAATGGTCATGTCTTGAAAGACATTTTGAGGCTCATAAGGGTCCGTTTACAGGTCAAGTAATAAGGTCTTTTATGAAATCCTAACATCATGGCATGCTTAATTATCTCTTAACCTGGCTATGTTAGGTTCTTTAACCATTGTGATAACTCTCCATATGTATTTTATCCCTCCTTATCCATACTTTGCTATTGACTATAGTACACAACTTTCCTTGTTCATGCACATGAACATGTTTTTTTTTATATGAACATGCTCCTCTCGGCATCTCCCGAGGACCATAAGATTGGTGTGTGGTCTGAAAGGGCACGCAAGAGAGCCCACATGCAGGAAAGAGGGAAAAACCCCGACGCCTCTAGAGAAAACAAAAATCTGTCCAGCGGGACCGCGTCCGGACATTGCGCTATGTGAAGGAGCATCCGCTGGCATCAATGATCGAGAGCCCCATAGATCTAATCGCCCTCCAGAGGCCCTCAGAGCCAGGGTCTGCCCGTTCGGCAGGAGGGTGGCATTCGCCCCCCCCCCCCCCCCCGATGAGCCAAAAACCTCCCGACCGCGCTAGATCGACCTGTGCTAGGTCTTGCACCAGGGAGATGTCACCACTTCCTGTGGGCCCATACACATTTGAGATGACTAGAATAATACTGTCTGACTTCCTTCTCAGAGTAATGGTGAGACAGAACCGTTCCCTAGAGACCTCAAGCGAATCAAATAAGTCTTTCTTCCATCCAGTCATGACGCTGCCCGACGCTCCCTGAGCCTCCAACTCCACTAGCTCAAAAATACCCCCTCTGTCCAAGCCTTCTCTCATCGTTGCTGCCTGCCTTGACAACTTAGTCTCCTGTAGAAGGAACACATCGACCTTAGCTTCCTCAATGGATGTCTTCACTCCTAATCGCTTCTTTGGGCACCCCAGGCCCCTGACGATCCATGAGAGGATCTTCATAGGGAAACAGGAGAAGGCTTTGATGGTGGGATCATCCTTAGGAACTTTGGCACTTCCATGTCTAGCACGTCAAAGCTGTTGGTAAGAGGCAAGCTTTTCTCCTTCGAAGTCGAAGGGCCAAAGAAATCAAAGTCATGGTCCTTCGCCCAAGACAATGCCTATGCCCACCTCTCTCTCCTCGACGCCTTGTTGAAACCCTTTCGTGAATAACACGTGCTGAATCTTGAGCCGCGACCTTATGGGCCCAGAAACCAACCCTCCATAACATCACACTGGCCCTCGAGAGCGCCTCCGCACACGACAGGAATATGTGTTGTCGCAGCGTTTGGGTCGTCGAGTCCCCTCCCATGGTCATTTTATCGTTCCACCTTCTCTGCACCAGAGAGCACGTAGAACCCGCACGCCCCCTCGACCCCTGAGGTGGTGGCCCCACTAGCGACGACGCTAGGCCCCGGACCTTTAGAAGTAGAGTTTCCAAGCACGTCCTACAAGTCTGCCAAAGTCGAATCCGAAGAGGTATGCATCGCCTGCACAATCTCTAGAATTTGGTCCGCAACAGCAATCAGACATGGGTCTTGTACAACATTTGGATCCTCCGACCGCGTACGCTCAGGGTAGATCCGTGCCTATCTGAGATAACTGGAGCCCCCCTCAAGATCTGAAACCAACCCGACATCCTTCATCACACTCTGGGTCGACCCACGAGGAGATACAGACTGAAGACGCCCCCTCGAGAACTCCAAGTGCAATGAAGACCGAACACTCCTTTTCAAGCTGGAGCTGAGAAAGCTGCCGCATGTAATAAAATAAAATACATACAACACACTTCACACAATACATCTCACAAAGAATATATGCCCGCTGCTGGTAGAAGCTCTTGCTCGACGATGGGTCTGCGACGCTCAGGTCAACGGGAAGTATTGTCGTGCTTGTAGTAATCACTACGATACCAGGTCATGTCTGGAGATGAGTCGTTATAGAAGAAGAAAGTTCAGCGCAAATTAGTAGTCAGGGATAGAGACACCCTGACAAAACAGTCGATGCTTGGTGAAAACAGTTGATAGCAATAGTAGTCTGGAGTGTCGGTCTGTCAGTTGTGGATGGGAAGCAGAAGTTTTGTAGATACGTCAAAAATATATGCACGCTCTCACTCCCCCATTCTCCCATACTTGATAGAACAGGAACATGGATGATCAAGATAGGAGACTATAGATAAAACATCCACTTTTTGTGCTCTTTTTTCTATATAAAACATTTTTCTGTGTAGCCAGCTTCTTTTCTTTTTTTCGGTTATTCTCTTTTTTCCTATGGTATTTTTTTGTATGATAACCCCCTTTTCTTTTTCTTTTTTTAGCCTCTCTCTCTCTCTCTCTTTGTTTTAGCCATCTAATTTTTTCAATCAGTTTTTTTTCTCTGTCCTCTTTTTTTTCAATCTGTAGTGGCCCTAACTGGGCCCTTTTATTCCTTCGCCCCCTTTTTATTAATATACATCAGTGGCACATTTTTAGGCCCAAAATAACTTTTTTAACATGTAGCTACAACCTTTCTCAAGTGAGATGCATTTAGGATGAGGAAGGACATGTAGGGTGAGGAAGGACATGTGTTTGTTACTCAGAAGGATATAGAGAGTAGATTGAAGCAGTATTTTCCATAAGCTTTTCATTAGGGAAGGAAATAGGGAGGTCACTTTGGGAGATCTATCTAGTAATGAAAGTTACTTGAGTCGGGCAAGCAATAGACAAATACAAAGGTAGAAAGCAAAGGAGGCTTTAAAGGTCATGAAACCACAGAAAGGTGTAGAACCTGATGACATTCGTATAGAAGCAGGGATTTAAATTTCGTAAAATTTCGGTGAAATTTCGGTTTCGTGAGGTCATGGGTATCGAAACTCCTATATATGTCGATTTACCAGATTTCGACCAAAATTTCGGTGATATTTCGACATATCGACCTATTTCAACCCATTTCATTTGAAATTCATGGGTTTTAGTACAAAATTTCTTGGATTTCAACCGAAATTTTGGTGATATTTTGACATATTAATCCATTTCGGTTGAAATTCATGGATACAGGGTAAGGTGCGACAGGAGGGTACATACATCGGTTAGTTTAAGCAATGGAGATGAAAAAAATCTATACCTTTTATATATTTGATATAGCTTGTTCGTTTCATTCGTTTGCCATTTATCTTCGTAAATAGATGCATTTTTATCATAAGTATGTAATTAATTTTTGTAATTCTTTCGAACTTTGTCTATGCCAGTTATTTCTATGAACAAAACATTGTTTAATTAATCATTATCTACATTTTAGAAAAAAAATGCTCGTCTATTTTTACGAATAAAAGAAATTTTCTAAGTGTTGTTAACTTAGTTATTTTGATTTCCATTTCCAGTATCTATCAGTCAACTCAACAATATGTCTAATATGACCGATATGGTGTGTTATAAGGCACACGGAAGAGAGATATGTGTGATATAAGTGTGCATTTATAAGTTGTTGTTTTAAGATCTTGGATTGGATGATATTAATTTCCAGTATGTATCAGTCAGGAATCAACATTAACATTGATTTTTCCGATATGACTGATATGACCGATATGTACGATATAAAGGGCATATATAAGCAATATGTATGATATATGCATGTATTTGTAAGCTATTTATTGTTGTAATAACTCGTAAGATCTTAATTTACAAAAAAATGATCGAAAAATGTCTTTTTTGAGTCATTTTTTACTTTTCCCCGAAATGGTCGAAATTTCACCCAAAATTCGATTTTGTAGGGGACCAGAAAGAAATCGAAATCGAGATTTCGATCGTTGTATTCAAGTTTGGATAATCTTAGGTGAGCGTGGTTTGACTTAAATTACAAATTTATTCAATGTTATTTGGTGAAGTAAGAAAGTGCCTAAAGATTGGAGGAGAAGTATCGTGGTTCCTTTTTATAAGAACAAAGGATACATTCATATTGTTCGAATTCTAGAGGTATCAAGTTGATCGAAAGAAGGTATTGAATTCTAGAGTTAGGTGAAATTTTGGGAATGTATGATCGAAAGAAGGTTAAGACAAGATTCCAAAGTAAAAGAAAACCAATTCGGTTTCATGCCAGGTCGCTCGACTATTGAAGCCATCCACTTGATGCGGAGAAGAATGGAGATTTATAGAGCTAAATATAACTTCCATATGATTTTTATTGATCTGGAGAAGGCTTACGGTTATGTCCCACGAGAGATATTATGGCGAGTTTAGGAGAGAGAGATAAGTATACATCATATACATTAACCTCATAAAGGATATGTATGATAATGCTTCATCTTATGTAAGGATCCAATATGGGAAGATTGACTACTTTGACATCAACATGGTTTGCATCAAGGTTCAACTTTAAGTCCATTCCGTTTTACTTTGATTATGGACGAGTTGACTTGCAAGATTCAGGATGAGATATCTTAGTTTATGTTATTTGATGGTGATATTGTGTTGATTGATGAGACTAGAGATGGAGTAAATGAAAAGCTTGGGGTCTGGAGACATGCATTAGAGAGACTAAAGGATTTCGTACAAGTAGGGCTAAGATTGAATATATGGAGTGCACTTTTGATGGAAGTAATGGTGAAGGAATACAGGTGAAGATTGGTGATGATAACATTCAGAAGAAGATTCTTTTAGATACTTAGGATCTATTTTGCAATATGATGGGGGAATTGATTGAGATGTTACTCATAAAATAAATACACATTGGCTAAAGTGGAGAGGACCCTCTATTGTTCTATGTAATAAGAAACTTCCTATGGAAATCAAAGGAAAGTTTTACAAAGCAGTTGTGAGTCATGTTATACTCTATGGATCTGAATGTTGGCTTGTGAACCATAGACATGTGTAGAGAATAGAAGTTTCTAAGGTGGATGTGTGGACATACACGTAAAGATTGAATTCGGAATGGTGCAATCAGAAGGAAAGTGGGTGTAGTTCCGATCGAAGATAAGATGCAAGAAAACCTATTAAGGTGGTTTGGCCATTTGCATAGGAGGTCGGGTGATGCACCAGTTAGGAGATGCGATTGTTGGGATGTTGATCAAGCTAAGAGAGGGCAAGGAAGGCCCAAAAAGTGTTGGAATGGGACTATCCGAATGAATCTTAGTTTTTTAGATCTAAGTCCGAGAATGACCCAAGATATATTTGAATGGAGGCAAAGAATCCATGTAGCTGACTCTACTTAATTTGGGAAGAGGCTTTGTTGTTGTTGTATGTAGCAACAACCTTAAACCCAAAGACCTTTTAAAACAAGACTCCTTATGCCTACCAGGAGGGAACCCAACCTCTTCGAAGGGCGACTCTTTCGATGATATCATCGTCGACACCTGTAGGGAGGTTCCTTGCCTCGCTATCGCTCGATGGCCCATCTGATGGGGCCAGAGATCTTCTGCGTGTATAGGTGGAGTTGTAGGAACACATGGATCAACGTATAGAAGATGATCGTGGGGAGTTGTGTGGAGGTTGAGTGATGTTGTGGTGGGATATCGTTCACGACGGATAGGGCTCTAGAGGTGATCGCGTTGAAGAAGAAGATGCCCCCTTTATAGAAGTTGTTATGCAAGGGAGATGCACGAAAGAAGGAAAGCCTCACTGGAGGCTCTCGTCCTAATGAAGAAGTACTGCTTGGAGTAGAAGCCACACTGTCGTCGGTGATCTTCTCCGTGTATGGAGGATGAAGAGTCGTCTTCTTCTTCTCTCTTTTCTTGCGTAAGAGGGATGTAGGTGATTTGCCTTCGTGCATGCACAAGGACTTCTCGTGTGAGAAGGAAGCTCGTGGTTCTTCAAACATGGTGTCTCTATCCCATCTCTCTTAGATGTATCGAGTGAATATATGTTGTGTACACTTTCTTGTTGTTACAAGCCGCAACTTTCTCACCTCCAACTTAGAGGAGAGTGTTGAAGTACGCAATAAAAGGGTAATTGAGTCTCTCCAAGATCCAATTATGCCTACTCAGGTTTAGTCCCACATGGATGAGCGACTGGACTCCGATCTTTATGTAGGGCTATATAAGGAGCGCCATACTCCATGTACTCATTGAGAGAAATTGCAATAGAATGTCCGCATCTTTGAGACCTTCTCCTGTGATTTCATCTCGTTCCCTCACGGAGTAGAGTTCCACGTAAAATCTGAGCATTTCATGTTTTATATTTCTCTATTTTGTTCGTTCTTATTCTAACTTTGCTTCTGTATCCAACATGTCACTATCTCGCAATTTAGAGGAGTAAAAGACAATATGTCCATGTGAGGTGTAGTGCTAAAGTTGAGAGTAGAGTCGTTGTAATTGGATTTGTAGAGATGTTGCTCTAGATTATTTTAATAGATATCTGAATCAATATTGAGTTATATGTGAGATTATTCTATGAAAACAAAGTTGTAATATATATGTGTAATAAACGTGCCGTGCATGTTTTGGCAAATTATGTTGAAGTTAATCGCCGCTTCATAAGAGAAAATAATTGTTCAAAGGAGCTTGGGCATAATATATATATATGTTAGAGAACAACTCGTTTATGTATTCACTAAGGGGCTTGTCATGACCTATTTTAAGAAGAATGTGTGGAAGTTGGCCATACATATTTTATATGCCTAACTTATTGGAGAGTATTGAGTTGATTTTTTAAACCAAGTATAATAGCCAATTTTAAAATAGAATGTGGAGTGGTTGGGCATGTATATTTTATATGCCTAACTTAGGTGGGTATTGAGGAATTGTTTTTAAACCAAGTACTGAGGAGTTGTTTTAAACCAAGTACATTACATAGTCCGTTTTAGGGATTAGCGACTTGCCCATTCAGTGACTTTGGCACTAGACGTTCCCAAAATAGGTACTATTGGGTCGGGTGAATTAGAGAGTAGACAGACGTCTGTTGGCATTCCACCCTTCCTTCCCCTATCAGGTCCTATCCGAAAGAGAATCCAGTATCTCTTGGTCGTGAATATCTGAATAGGCCGAACCGGCCCCCGTAGATATCTTTGCTTCGGAACAAAATAATTAGAATTAGGTTTGGTCAACTGGAATGTGTATTATCCATATGGGGGATCCCCAACTAAGAAGATCCATCCACTTGAGACGAAGAGAAAGGTCTATCTATTTTCTTTAATTATTCAGTTAAACTGATGATTCGTTATTGGAGCAGATAGCAACAACCATTTCATCGGACATGCGTATTTTTGATTTTCCAAACATTCCAGTTGACCAAGCCTAATTCTAATTGTTTTGTTCTGAAGCAAAGATATCTACAGGGGCCGGTTCGGCCTATTCAGATATTCATGACAAAGAGATATTGGATTCTCTTTCGGATAGGCCCTGAAAGGGGAAGGAAGGGTGGAATGCCAACAGACGTCTGTCTACTCTCTAATTCACCCGACCCAATAGTACCTATTTTGGGAACGTCCAGTGCCAAAGTCACTGAATGGGCAAGTCGCTAATCCCTAAAACAGACTATGTAATTTACTTCATCTGTTGGGTTATGGGAGAGCATTTTCCCAGAGGTTTCTATCAATCTACCTTTGTATGATTCAACATGAATCATATACTCTTACTCGGGGGGTGGGTGTAGGGCGGACGATTTCAAAACGGACTCCTCATTCATTAGATAGAGAAGATGGCCAAGATTTTGTGATCCGCTGCCGAACCTATTCCAATTCCAACAGCTCGGACTCGGATCGTGAGGATCGCTAGAATACTTCGTATTAACTGATACTCGGTATATCAATATCGATTAGATATGAGATCTGTTATTGAATTGCTCATTCAATGAGCATTCTCCATATTATTCCTTGAAGAGGACTCGAACCTCCACGCTCTTTAGCACGAGATTTTGAGTCTCGCGTGTCTACCATTTCACCATCAAGGCATTTTGAAAGTGAATCATATTCCGTGAATATGATACCTATATAGTGTGATATATGGAATATATGACAGGTGGAGTGTTGGGGTATTTCTATCGATCACCGATTGTCATATAGACCCGAGTAAAACATCAAATTGCTTCGATTGGAATTGTCTGGAGGATGCCTTATATATATATCAATCAAAAAGATGTACAATCAAACCTATTTCTCGATTCAATAGAAGCCCCAAGAAGTTAATACGGTACCCCCCCCCCCACCAAATAACGATAGATATGTCAAAAGCAGGTCCGATTACGCCTATTCCTAATCCAAAATAGAATGTCACGATCGGCGTAAGGATCCATATGTAAACATAGTATCTATTCACATACGTTCGAACGACTCCTTCTCATAATGAGAGTGTACATAACCCTATTCCGGTCCGGTCCGGTATGGAATGAACTTATAATCTGATGATCGAATCGATTCCATGATTATAAGTTCATAACCCCAGCCCATTCCCATTTTGGGTGGAACAAATCTACTAATTCTTTTATTCCAGTTAGTAAGAGGGATCTTGAACTAAGAAATAGAGCCTAAAAGCTAAAAAAAGGTATCCTAAGCAATTGCAAGAATTGGGTTCATTGATATTCCTGGTATAGTAGATGCTATCACACATACAATCATACTCAATTCGATGGAATTGTTTGATCTTAAAGTGGATTATCTATAATTTCGCACGTGAGGGGTTATTTCTTGGTTTCATCCAGTCATTAATAACTTGATCATTTTTAGATAATAGTAGATAGAAACAATGCTCGTAAGGAGTCCTGTTGAAACCATGAAATATAGGCCCGCCTGCCATCCACACTAAAATAGATAGATTTTTCTGAAAAAACCTGCTAGTGGAGGAAGACCCCCTTGGGATAAGAGATATAGGGCTGAAGAGAGAGCCAAAAAAAGATCTTTCATGTATAATCCTGCATAATCTCGAATGTTATCAGTTCCGGTACGTAAACCAAATAATACAATGTAAGCAAAAGTTCCTAGATCCATGGAGATATAGAACAACATATAAGTTATCATGCTTGCATATCCATCATTTGAATCTCCAACAATTATTCCAATCATTACATATCTGATTTGACCGATGGACGAATATGCAAGCATGCGTTTCATGCTTGTTTGAGTAATAGCAATGAGATTCCCCAATATCATGCTAAGAATAGCAAGGATTTCCAAAAGAAGATGCCATTTATTACTATAATGATCAATAGGCCATGATTAAGGATCCATTAAATTTATAGGGCTATATTGGTGAATCTATGTTTCATCATCTTTATTCTATCATTTTGGCCTTAAAAACCTTAGTAAATGCGTGTAAATAGGCTTAATTTAGGTATTTTAGTATTCATGCATCATTGTGTAAATATTGTATAAAATACAGTTTTTAAAGCCAAAATTATATAATAAAGAAAAAAAGAAAAAGAATAAAATATTGTAAATATTTTATGATCCGAAATCCCGAGACCTAGGCATCTCGATGACTAGGTCAACAAGGAATAAAGTAGGGGGAGATAAGGGCCAAATTACAATAAAAATCCCTTTCATTTTATCTATTCTTTATTCATTTTGGGACCTATTTTTGGTTCCACTTTTTATATCTCAAATAAAGAAACTTTGAACATGAAAGTTGTAAATAATTTCATATAAAAAATACAAAATTAATTTCACTCAATAAAATATACAATTAAAAAGTTATGGTCTGAATAAGAATCCAGAATCCCAACTTCCCAGACCCGTATCTCACAAATAAAAACTCTAAATGCATCAAACTTACCTTTAATTGTATATAATTTAAAATAAGTTATTTAATGGTGGTGATTTCGCATTTGGCAGAGCTACGATTTGAAAGTTAAGTTTTGGACCCCTATTGTATACGTGTACTGATTAAAATATTCATTTTATTATTTAATCATTATTTTTACAATTTTATATTTTTATAATTTTGTAAATAATACTTGTAATATATGTGTGTATTAAAATGGGAATAAAACAAAAACAAAATACAAAAATAAAATACAAAAATAAAATACTTGTATATAATACCTAGGTATAATACATATACATATACCTATATAAACCATACTTTTATTTTATGAGGTGTACAAAATACTTCAGAAAAATAAAATAAAAATATATATATAAGTGTATAAAAATACTTTATAAATTTATAACTTAATAAACAAAAATAAATAGATTAAATATGCCAAATAAAAATAAAAAAAATATAGAAAAATATACCTATATAGGTTATAAAAGGTAACTTGTAATTTTATACCTCTAAAAAATAAATAAAAATCATCATAAAATAATTTACAAAAGAATAAACATTTTTTATTTAATAATAAAAAATTAATAAAATTGTTATCTATTTTTAATTGAATTTACAAGCTTTTTTCCCAGGCTTTTTCCTGGTTGGTCCACGTGGACCAACCAGGGGGCAGCAAGAGTTGACCTCTGGTCAACTCTCTGCCCAACGTCTGGGCTGCATCAGAAGTGTGTTTTGTCCCATGTTCGCGGATTTTTCGAGGCTTCGTCTTGCATCTTTTGATATCGAAGTCTTCATGACTTTTTCTCCTAGATATATGGTCTCACGCCCATGCGTTTTTTGGGACTTTAGATCGCTGTGGCGCCTCATGCACCTCGATCTTTGAGCTCTGATCACCATTGTTCAAAATCGCACCCTTTCCCTCCTTCTTCCCTTGAACCCCTCTTGACCTCATTTTTGGCTACCTTGAACAAGCTCCGGATAGATCTTGGTGACAGCAAGTTCTCCAGCAGCCCAGGGAAGAAGCACGACGAGGCCTTGAGCGGCCATTCCACCATTTCCGGCGGCCATGCCACCGTGAGGTTCCACCTCTTGGTTTTTACAGCCAATCGAGGTCGTTTTCTATCCATTCTTATTGCACTTACTTAGTTATCTTAGCTTTAGGATTTATCTACCATTTTCCCCTTCGATTCAGACGCACCCTAACATCACGCCACCACCTCGCCGGAGCTTGCTCTGGCGAGCTCCTACTCACGCTATTCACCTCCCACTTCACCGTGATACTCTTGAGAACCTATTTCTGTCGTTGTGAGCTTTCCTTTTGCAGGTCTCAGGGGGCCAAAGGCCCCCCTTCTGGGGTCGATTCTTGCCGCAGAACAAACAACCTGAGCATCATCTTCCTGCGATTGTCGTGGAGGTGCGTCGGCGGTTAACCCGCCATTTTGAGGCTGTCACTTGTTAGAGGGAGCTTCCAGGAATCCTTGGCGACCGTCGTAGGGGCCTCAGGCCGTCGGAGAAGGTCGCATCGCTCAATCAAAGCTCACTGGGGCCCTGTTCATCGCTTGTTCTTCCTCCGTGCTCCAGGACCGTCAGATCCTCCCCGGTTCTTCCTGAAGCACAGCTGCTATCTGATCTTGCGAAGTCCCAGCCATTGATCTCCACCGCCCAATCTAATCAAGGCCACTGAAGTCGAAGCGTCATTGTGCGTGGAGGCGTCGCCACGTGTCATAAGTGAAAATACTTCCCAGTTCCCACCGTCGGATGCGCCCGTTGTATGGGTATTTTGCCACATTTGCCCCCGCAAGTATTTGTATTTAATATTAGGACATAATCATTAATTTATAGTTTAAAAACTTTTGTAATACTTGCATTTAGACCACCGCACGTTTCATATTTACATGAAGGACCCACCAGGCCACGTGCGTAGTGCGCGAGACCTTGGCGATTTTACAGAAGGGCCCTCATCTATTTGGGTATTTGCGATTGATCCAGAAGGTTTTAAATTAGTTATAATTTTGGTAGGAATTTTACACGCAGTCCCTCATACTTTTCCCTTATTACACTTATGTCCCTTGCCTGCGTATAGTTTCTGGTCGTTATCTCTATTTATTGCATGCATTTCTAAAATCTAAAAAATTCCCCAAAAATCAAGTTAAGCTCATGTAGCATTGAACATTCACGCATATATTTTATTCTGCATTTTTGTTGCATTTTATTATTTATAAAAATTCAAAAACACGCATTGTGTGCACTGTTTGCATCATAACATCCATAAAAATTATTAAAACATCTCAGAAAATTCCCCCAAAAATATATTTTGCTAATTTTAGTGTCTTTTAACTTAAGTCCAAAAATCACTAAAAATATAAAAGAAAACTCCTAAAAATTATAAAACCCCAAAGACCTTCCAAAAAATATTAAAAATTCCAGAAAAATCCACAATCCAAATTTTCTCTATTTTATTATCTTTTATTTCAAATTAATTTGGAGAATTTTTGTTACTGTTTTCTATTTTATTTCTCCATTTTAGTTTCAGCTTTTTAATTTATTCATTGTTTTTAGTAATTTGACTTTAAAAATACCAAAAAATTTATGAAAAATCTAGAAAAATCATAAAAAACATTAGAAAAATATAAAAAACTGATGAATACTCATTCATCACTCTTTATTCTTATATCTTAGCTTCAAAAACCTTTGCAAATGCATGTAGATATGTGCAAATACAAATAATTACTAAAAGCATGCATTGTGTAAAAACCTATAATTAGCATGTTTTTGTGCAAAAATAAAAGAATAAAGATTAAAAAGAAAAAAGAGGGAAATATTTAGAATAAATATTGAGCAACCTAACCCAAGGGAGGGCTCAGCATGGGCCTGACCGCATAAAAGCCAAAGTAGAGGGAGATAGGGGCTCATGTGTGTACATCTTTCTGTAAATAAATAAACATAGTTTCCTCACAAAAATACTCTAAAATATGCTTGTAAATACTTGTACATATTTATAAGTATAAAAACAAAAGAAAAAAATAAAAAGAACAAAAGAACAAAAACACCACTTTCATCAGGTATATAGAACCTCCTTCTATATTTAATTAGTTCAATAAATAAATAAAATTAATTTTTATAATTTTTGTAAATATTTTATGTTATATATTATAAATAAATAAAATAAAAACAATTAAAACAAAAACCAAATAAAAATAGCAAATTAAAAACACAAAAATATCTTGTAAATATACCATGTATATATAAATGTGTATATGTATTTATTTTACCTATGTATATAAATAATAAAAATCAAATAAAAATATCTTTTTATTCCTTATTTTATAATGTAAATAAATAAAATATCAATTGGGAATAAAATTGTATAAAAATAATAATTAAAAAAATCAAAAATTAAAAACCCTATATAGTGTACATATACCTATATATTACATACCCTATTTTTATTTCGAAAAAATTATTAAAAATCACTAAAAAATAGAAAAAATAAGATAAAAGTATTTCATGTTTTAAGTTTTTGCTAATTCGGCCATTTGCTACCCTTAATTTTAATTTCAAAATCCAGCCACGTGGCCAGTTCCTATTGGGCCAGGGGAGTGTTGACCGACCGGTCAACACCCCCCCAGGACCACCCCGTCTCGGATCCGTGCCCGCAACCCGATTTCTCACCATTTCGCACACTCGATCCGACTCCTGAATCCGTTAACCCCGGGCTCTAATCTGAGCTTGATCATCCCTGATCCACGCCCGGGGTGGATTTTGGGGATCCGCGCACTGAGCAGCTCGCCCGACCTCCCGATAGCCGGACCCCTAGGAGTATATAGTTCCAGCTCCGCCACCTTGAATCGACATCTTTGGCTATTCGAATCCTTCCCCTGTGAGCTCCAGTGAGTGCGCGAGAGTGACAGCTCGTGTCCAGTGCTGTCGAAGCGAGGAGAGGAAGAGAGACCATCGATCCGGCAAGCTTCACCGCCGCTGCTCCGCCACCAGCAGGAGCACCGAGCCTCGGAGGGAGACGCTCCTCGAGGCAAAGACCAGGAGCTTCCTTAGCTCCTCCACAGTCTCCTCGTCCACCCAGGTATCCATTTCGCTCCGTCTTTTCCTTCAATTTTCGATTACGCCCAAATCGCCGCTCCACTGCATTCCATCGATTCCGACCATCCCGTAGATAGATTCGATCATCGGAATCCACAGACACCTTTGCCTCCTTCCGACGCACCTTCTTCACCCCTCCACCCAACCCAGCTCGCACAGGAGCTGGGATTCGAGCTCCACCGTCCCCACTTCGCCGGAGCTCGCCATTTCGACCCACAGTTCACCGTCACTCCGCCTAACTGGGTCGAGGCAATTTGCCCTCGACCCGCGAGTTTCTTGGTGGTCTTTGCAGGTGCTACCAAGCACATCTGAGGGCTTGGGTCATTCAGGCCAGGAGCCTCGCCTCCGCCGACCTCGTCGGAGCTCCCCAGAGCTCGGCTGGGCCATCGAAGGGTATCAGCAGCTACGCATCACCACGCCGGAGCTTCTCCGATCCTCAGGCGCAGCAGGGGAGGTCAGGAGCGCACGCACGAGGCCGGCGAACTTCGCCGGCCACCTGTTCTTCCACGTCCTATAGACGCCGTCCGATCAGCCCTCTCGCTCCAGGTTCATCTGCACCGTCCGTGTTGGAGTTGCAGTCATCGTTCGATCGGGAGAAGGAGAGATTTGGACCATCCGATGCTCGTGAGTTAAGCCACCGAGAGCCACGAGCGTTGATCACACCACGTGGCTTGACCTCGAGCGTCGGATCATCCAGAGGAGCGCAGCAGTGGACCGCCAGCCGATCCTCACCGCCGATCTCTCCACGTGGCGTCCATCGCGCGGTCCGCGTAATAAAGGGTAATTTACCCTTAGGCCCTCTTTGTTATTTTATTTCGCTTTTAGTCTTGTAATTAGTTAGCGTAGTTGTTTAAGTTTTGGGATATTTGCATAGAGACCCTGGTGCTTGCCTTTATTTGTTGTTATACCCCTGTACATGGTCTGACACGTGCTTCGTCACGTGGTTTCGTTGGGTTAATTGCACTGCATGCCCCTATTGTTCTGGATGTTAACAGTTGAATGAAACTTTTAGTTTATTTGCATTTACACCCCTGTGCGTAGTTTAATTGAACATGTGCGTGATATTTTGGGTTAATTGCAGATAAGCCCTTGGGCTTTTGGTACCTGTTACCAAAAGGCCCTCGGAACTTATTTCTCTTACATATAGGTCCCTGAGTGCCCCAGGCACGTGCGTGGCACGTGTTTTGCTAGGAGAATTGCACCAGACCCCCCAGACTCTTGGGTATTTGCACTTTGGTCCCTGTGCACTGTGCCCCTTCTTTATTTTTGAATAAAATAGCAAATTACCTCCAAATCCAACGAAAATTGGACACATGGCTCCTGCCATAATGTAAAATTTTCGAGGATTTTTGAGGACATTTTTGTTTTCATTTGATATTTTTAAAAAATAAAAAACACTTAATTTTGGTACTGTCTAACTTTAAAAACCCCAAAAAATATTAAAACTCAATTAAAAATTCCAGAAAAATTGTCTGCTGTTTGGTTTGCTTAGCTTGATTTTCTAGCCAATTTTTGCTATTTTTCATTATCTAAAACACCTAAAAATTGAAAAACACCTAAAAACTTACAAAATTCTAATAATTAAACCAAAAATCCAAAAATAATAAAATAGGTGCCTAAATTTTCCTTGTTTTGTTCTCTTTACAAAAAATTACCTCCCAGCTAATTTGGGGCCTTTAGATATTTTATCTAGGCCCTTTTAGCTTGGCTGGACAGTACCTTTTATTTCAGTCACTGTTTGATTTTTAGAAAATTAAATAAACATCAGAAAATTCTCAAAAATTGACCAAAAACATTAAAAATCATAAAACACATAAAAACATTTTTGTTAGAATTTTTGGTTGATTTTTAGTGCTTTTAATAAATTGTTGAAGTGTGTGTTTATTTGCCTTTCTTATTTTCTTAACACATTAAAAAATTCCAAAAACATATAAAATAATTAAAAACCACTAAAAATATTTACTTCTTTTATTTTATTTCTCTTTTTGACTACTTCGTAGGCCGAAAGGCCAACCCGTGCTCCTTGAGTTAGACCCTGGTCGCTATACCAGGTTAAAATAATAGCAGGACCACTATTTTGTGTTTTTATTGATTTTATCTATATTAGTGGTTCACATTTTTCTTGATTGAGCTCACTTGATAGCTGGGGTCGCGACGACCAATTTAGCACCTATACCCTAGCCTTCAGGTCGCTCATCAGAATGGCATCGTTGCTGGGGAGCACGGCTTAGTAGTTTTTGTTTTTACTTTATTTTTATTTTCGCAGCTCTTCGCGGCTCTTTCAGAGCTTGCGACTTTTTCGCGGCTTTTGTTTAAATCTTCTTTTTGCTTTATTTTATTTTCTTTTATTTTTGTTTTTGGTTGACTTTGAGTGTTTATTTTATTTTGCATTTTTGCATATATATCCTCATTTCATTTTAATTTCTTTTTCTTATTATTATTTGATTATTTTTATTGGTCTGACCACTTGTCTTTTTCTTGCAAGGGCCCGAGGACCGAGGTGGCTAATATCGAGAAGCCGACGCAACCGCGGAACTTGGAGGCGGCTCCCTTCTGTACGGAGCCGCAGGAGAGAGCGAGAGAGAGTTGAGTGGGAGAGGTTTTATTTTCTTTTTTTTATTTTTGATTATTATTGTAATAATACAGGTACTCTGGACACTCTTGGACTTGTGGACTCTTTGGACTTAGCGGGTCTGTTTCGCCGAGCATCGGTGTGCTCGGGGGACCCATAGGAGTTTTTCGCGGCTTTTTACGCGATTTTGTTTTCTTTTCTTTTTACTGCCTTTTCCGGTGTTTACGCAGTTTTTCATCGAGCCCCTAGACTTAGGATTTTCTCTTGCTTGTGCCGTAATTAGTAGGGTCCCCACACTTAATTATATGCATGCTCCTATAGTACGCTTAATTGGACTTACTAATAATCAATTAATAAAAATAACCGTCTCATCTCCTTCGTAGCCTACGTGCCGCAGCCCATCCTGTAAAGTGCTTTCTCCTAACCTCGATTTGTCGGGCAGAGGAGGGGTGGGCCAAGACCGGACCCTTTGGCTTGGAGGTCGGTGACCGGTTAGACGGTTCTGCGAGTAGAACTGCTGATCTAGGACTCGGTTTTTCCCGCTGCATCATTTAGGTAGTTTATTTTCAGTCTTTAAATTCTGCACGGATCACTTGCATGTAGAGTGCTGGAGGCAAGGTACGCATTTCTATCTCAGCATGCATCATTGATTTCATCGCGCATCGGCTTTTTCATCTTCTCCTCCCTGTTTTGGACTAAATAACCAGGAGAACCGAAAAATTTGTTAGGCCTTTGTTTTCATTTGAAAAATATTAAAAAGAAAAACCATAAAATTGGGACTGGTTAAAACTATTGACCCTAAAAGACACTCACCATAAAAATTTGTCTTGGAGAGAGCAACCCCCTCATTATTTGGTTTGATTGCACGAGAGAGTGACCCGCACCCTAGGTAGAGCCCTCCGGTGCTATTTCCAGCTGACTACCGACTCTTCCGTGCGAGCCAGTCGGTTGGGGTAGCATCGGGCATCCTAACAGGTCACATAAGCGCTATGATATCTTGTGTGTTCACCTAATAAAAATTGACAAGATAATTTGACCGAGCTTTCATGGTCTTCAGCTCGCATTGCGTTGGTGAACCGGGGTTTGCATTTTGATCATAGTTTCTCCAGATCTCATCCGCACTACTCGCCAGATCAAGATGATGGGTAGACGCTCTCTTAGGCAGCCTTTGGCTGCACCGCTTTCGGGCACGTCTACCCAATCATCTAGGTTGGCCCACGAGAGCCTAGACCAGTTCTCCGAGCCCGAGTATGATTCCGCCCTGTTCCCCCTCGACCCCCTTTCTTTCGATTCTGAGAGATATGAGCCAGAGGAGAGAATAGCAGATTTGACAGCACCTGAGTATGGCTCATTTGATTTTGCAGACGCCATGGCCGGTAGTTTAGAGGATCACTCCCGTCAGCCTGAGCACTTTGTATTGGACCAGGGAGCGATCAACTCCACCCTGATCGCCTCGTTAGAGACCGTTCAGCAGCAGCTGAGGGATCAGGGAGCTTTCATGATTGAGATGAGGAGAGAGTTGGAGCGACTCAGAGCAGAGAGAGATCAGAGCGAGCCTGATGACGGACCAGATGCAGAGGCACGAGCCGCAGCAGCAGCCGCCGCCGCCGCAGCGGCAGCCGCCGCGGCAGGAGGACCACCTAGACCGATGCAGGAGTTGCATAACCCCGGATCTACACAGATGCATCATTGGGTAGTGGTGCCAGCTATCGTGGGGGACTTCAAGTTCCCCCCGACTACCCTGCAGCTACTCCCCCGTTTTCACGGGCTAGCCACCGAGGAGCCCCATCTCCACCTCCAGGAGTTTTTGATGATCTGCAGTACTGTCCACGACCGCCATGTGGACCAGGATACGATTCGGATGATGGCCTTCCCCTTTTAACTGGCAGATAGAGCAGCCACTGAAAAGCGAGAAAACGAGAGCCGCTAAATAGCGGTCTGACAAGTCAGACTCACTGTCGCTGATGCGACTGCTCAAACTTCCTCGGTCTTCAACAATTAACCCACACAATCAATCAGAGAATGAATAGCAAGGATTAAAATTTATTATACCCTACTAAATATGTACAATGGCAAGCAAGTAGGGGTCGAACTCAAGAAGCAAATGTGTAGAGCATAGATAAAAATCCAAACCTGGGTCTAACAAGCAACTCAGCCAATCTAGAATTTTTGTGGGTTTTTAATTTTATATTTTTTATTTAATTTTTAATTTTGTATTTTTGTATTTTGATTTTTAGTTTTCTGATTTTATATTTTCTTTTTATATTTTATATTTTTATATTTTTTTTCAATATTGGAATATAAAGGCAATGTAATAGAAGGGAGAAAGAGCTATTTATAAAAAATAGATAAAAATGTTCAAAAATAAGCAAATAAAGTCTTTTTGGTCTTTTTATACTTTTTACTGTTTTTGTGATTTTTGGGTAATTTTTAGAATGTTTTTGGTATTTTTAATTAGCAAAATAAAGCAAACAGTGAATAAAATGCAAGGCTGAAACTAAAATGGAGAAATAAAATAGCAAACAGTAACAAAATTTTCCAATTTAATTTTCACTTAAAGATAATGAAACAAACAAAATTCAGGAGAAGAAAACACGATTTTTGGATTTTTTATGACTTTTATAAATTTTTATGAAGATTTTTAGAGTTTTGTGATTTTTAGGAGTTTGGTTTTATAATTTTTAATGATTTTTGGCTGGGAGTTAAAAAAACTAAAAGACACAATATATATATTTTTTTGGAATTTTTCTGGAATGTTTTTATATTTTTTAGGGATTTTCTAAGCTAGACAGTGCACAAAAAGCATGTTTTTGATATTTAATAAATATAAAACTAAAATAAAATCAAAAACTAAATTGATGGCTTGGAAGCATAGGCTCCCAGGTGCTTAAGTTCAAAATTTGGGAATTTTTGGATTTCAAATGATGCTTCAAATTAATTCACTAAGCACACAAAGTGAAAGGCCTGGCAGGGCCGTTTTTGTAATATGATGAAAGTTGGAGGTCCTATGTGCAATGCTTCCAGAAACTATTGAACTAATTAGCAAAGTTTGTAGGCTAAGTCCCAAAATCTAGAACCGCACTGGTGTTACTGTAAAATACCCAACTAAACACGTGCACTGCACGCGCTTAGAAAGGGGTTTTTTGTCAATGGACAAAAATCCAGGGGTTTGCAAGCAAATTTACCAAAAAGTTAAAGCTGGAATAAAAAGTTTTAGCAGTCATTAGCAATAAACAGAGCCGCATGGGGCTGTTCCGCAAAATGCCCAAGGCGCACGAGCTCAGCTCGTGCGCCTGGGGGGGCTATAGGTGTAAAGAACACAACTTCAAGGGGGGAGTTTAGTAAATATTACAAAACTTAAAGAACGGCTACTGAATGTTTCTGGAATAGATTTTAAATAACAAAAAGTGGCTGGACCGGGCTTGCAAAATTTCCAACCTCGGGCGCGATCCCACGGCAGTATTTGTCCCACTTAAACACGTGTCAGGCCGTGGAGCCGCGATGTCCCTTTGCAGCGGGTGGCCCAGATTAGATGATGAGGAGTTGATCGGACGGCCAGGGGGCTTTGAATCCAACGCCCGCTGCTGCTCTGGAAGAGGGTCCGCGATCGGACGGTGCGGAGAGGGGGTGGAAGAACACCCCGCAAACTCGGCCGGGCCGAGTTCCAAATGTTCCTCCGGCGCCCCTTCGGTCACCTGGGCTGATGCGCACGATGCAGAATGGAACGGGGGATCCTCCTCTTCCAGCGACGGCCCCTTCGGCCACCTGGAGCGCTGGAGGCGATGGGTGGTGCTTGAGACAGTAGTACCTCCAGGTGCTTCGAGCCCGCTCAAGATTCGATCCCAGATGGGGATTCTGGGGGGTTCTGGAACCTGCAGAAAAATGGTTAAGGAAGTCGGGGGCAAAGTGCCCCGACTTTGTGGGGGGTTTTTCAATGGGGATGGAACCGTGAAGGGTGAAGTCGGCCGGCGAAATGCGATGCCGGCCGCGGTTGGATCGAGAGGAGATTAAGACAACCGAACGAGGATCTTGATCAAGGAAGAGCCACTGGGGCTCTTTAACATTCAAACCTCAGAGAAAAGAAGAGAGAAAGGGGAAGAAGAAACCTCACCCGCACGAGCACAAGAGGTTCTCCGGCGAGAACTCCGGCGAGGGGATCTAACACGATTCAACACCGCGTCGTCCCGTTTAAATGCCCACCAAGCTCCTGCTATCACCACGAGTCTGGTCAAGGGTCTAGGTTAGGGTTTTGGAGGTGGAAGAGTGATCAAAGTGGAATGGAGGGGTTTGGAGGTTATTTGAAAAGTTGGCCGAGAGGGCTCCTTGCATGAGGTGCACAAGGCGCGACAGAGGTCCAATCTCAAAAAAAATCAATGGGCGTGCAAGATCAATAGTAGGTCTACATTTCTCGTGAAGACATCGACCTCAAACGGTGAAAGATGAGGCCGGGAAAAATCCACGAAGATGGGACAAAACCCATTCTGATAGGCTTCAAACCTCGGTCAGAGAGTTGACCGAGGTCAACCAAGGGAGAGATCTGGTTGGTCCACGTGGACCAACCAGAAAAAACCTTGGAAAAAAAAGTTTCTAAATTCAATTAAAAATAGGAAACGATTTTATTAATTTTTGATTATAAAATAAAAAATGTTTCTTATTTTATGAATTAATTTATGGTGATTTTTATTTATTTTTATGGAGTATATTTTTACAAGTTTGCATTTATACCCCTATAGGTATCTATATCTATGTATTGGAGTCTTTTATTTTTAATTGTATATATTTGATTTATTTATTTTTGATTATTATTTTATAAAATTATAAAATACTTTTATATACACAAATATATTTTTATTTTATTTTTATGAGGTGTTTTATATATTAAATAAAATATAAAGGTATAATGTATAGGTATGTGTATCAGTAATGTATCTATGTATTGAATATATGTTCATATTTATTTTTATTTTTCTTTGCATTTTTATTCTGATTTTAATGCACATAATCATTATAAGTAATGTTTACAATATTACAAAAATATAGAAATATAAAAATAATGACTAAATAATAAATTGAATATTTTAATATGTACAAGTATACAACAGGGGTCCAAAAGTCAACTTTCAAACCGTAGCTCCGCCAAATGCGAAACCACCGCCATTAATTAGCTTATTTTCTTCTGTATACAATTAAAGGTGAGTATGCTGCATTTGGAGTTTTCATTTGTGAGATACGGGTCTGGGAAGTTGGGATTCTGGATTTTTATTCAGATCATAACTTTTTATCTGTGTATTATTTTTCTGTGAAATCAATTTTGTATTTTTCTTTATAAAATTATCTACAACTTTCATGTACAAAGTTTCTTTATTTGATGAATAAAAAGTGGAACCAAAAATAGGTCCCAAAATAAATAAAGAATGAATAAAATGTATAGGTATTTTATCTGTGATTCTGACCTTATCTCCCCCTACTTTATTCCTGGTCGACCTATTCATCAAGATGCCTAGGTCTCGGGGTTTCGGGTCATAAAATATTTACAATATTTTATTCTTTTTCTTTTCTTTTCTTTATTCTATAATTTTGGCTTTAAAAATCGCATTTTATACAATATTTACACATATATCCATGAATGCTAAAATGCATGAATTAGCTCTATTTACACGCATTTACTAGGGTTTTTCAGGCCAAAATGATAGAATAAAGATGATGAAACATGGATTCATCATCCCCCTATACTTGCCTTTGCTAGTCCCTAGGAAACACTTATGCAATAAGTGCAGAAAAAGAAAAAGAAAGAAAAGAAAAAGAAGAAAGATGGACTAAATTTAATTATCAAACTTGTCTTCACAAAATCAAAGTTTGGAGTCTAAGTCGGACCTTTGGAATTTTAGTGCGGGCGGAACCTTATTGAGAACCAAATTTGAAATCCAACCGTCCTTGAGAACCCCAAAACTCTGCTCAAGTCTCCTCAATAGCCAGGTCAGAAATATCTCAATTCATACGCAAACTCCTACGACTATGAATCTGACTTGTACAGTGTAAGTGATGGTGGCTCTCCCCAGCTAGAATGACAAAGAGACTGACTTCTCCAGTACGACAACCCAATGATTCCCCAATCCAGCAACTCCATCCTCGAGGAGCGGGGTATTCCCTTCTAAGTTCAAGTGGCAACCAGCTCAAGAGGAGGGGGTGAAGAGAAGAATGGACGGTAGCCAGTGTAGCTACCTATCCTTGGATGCAAGACCAGTGTAGTCAAGTCATCCTGCTGCAGGCTCACATGATATGACTTTGGAACTCAAGCTTGCTTATTTTCTATACAACATATACTTTGCAGGCTTTTTATTTTTGTACATGCCTGAACTTTTTTTTTTTGAAATACTATTCACAGCAGCATTAACATAAGGAGTTTTTCCTCTTGAGCCAGTAGACTATCCCTCTTTTGAAGCTTTATCGCAACCCACAACCTCCTGTCTTTAGACTTCCTAATCACTGGACGGGTTGGGGTGCACTTCCCTCCCTAGAGGAGGACAAATGTTTCCACTTGTGTACGTCTCATACCGGCAAATCCACATGTGAAAGGTGCAGGTGTTCAAGTAAGGTCATTATCAACAAGAGTCGTGCGTGTTCTCCGAAATACTCTACTTAGGCAGTCAAGAATCCATTGAACCAAGTCCCATGATCCTCAAAGAATTAAGTCAACTAGACCTGAAGTACCTCAAACCTAGTTCCTATAAGGTTCCTGTTACTAGGTAGATTTTAAGGTCCAATCAAGCTCCAATCTTCGGATTTTACTCAGACTTGTTCAACTATCAAACTCAATCCGAAAAAATGCGAATGCTATGCAATGCAATGCAGAAAATATTTTTGTGATGCAATTTTCAAGATTTTGATCTTTTTATGGATTTTTAAAAAGATGATGATGATGCATATGCATTTTTTGTATTTTTCAAAAAGATTTTTCAGATGTTTTTTTTATTTTAGTTTTTGCAAATGTTTTTGGGAATTTTTTTGAAAACAAAAAGTTTTTGGCTGAAAATAGGTTAAAATATGTACACGGGAGTGCTTCTTATATATACAAGAAGTGGATTTTAAGAATTTACAAGGGTAAGTGATCAATTTTATACATATATACATAAGATGGATTTTGGTGTGATGTGTATATTCCTCAAACTTATTTGAAAACAATTTACACACAATTTTTGAAAACTATAGTCCAAAATAGTTTTTACAAACATTTTACACACATTTGAAAACATTTTTGCAAAGGCTTTCAAAACAGTATATATAGGTTTTTCAAAACATTTTTGCAACCATTTTTCAAACCATTTGCAAATCATTTTTCAAACATTTTATTTCACACAAAGAAAAGAAGTTTTACAAAACACACATTTTTACACAGGTTGAAAACATGTAACAAAACATTTTCAAACTAGTTTTCAATAGATGTTCACAAAGATTTTCAAACTATTTTTCAAACATTTTGCAAAAACATTTTTACCTGATTTATTAATCAGCATATACAAAAAGAATTTGAGGAATAACCACATCTTTTTATTAAGGATTATTAATGAATTTTAAAGAATTATTACCCATATTTATTTAAGAAAATACGAGAGTACGAGTTATGGCTAAAGTATATACATAGTATATACGACCCCCCTATACTTAGCTTGAGCTATGTCCTCATAGATCGGAGAGAAAAGAGAAGACATAACTCGTACTAAGTATAGAGAAGTCTAAAGAATAAATGAATGAATCAATGAAGGAGAAGTTGACCGTCCCCCCTATACTTAGGATCAAATAATCCTAAGTATAGCAGACTGTACACAAAGCAGGGAGGGTCAAGGGTGGGAATGAACAGATCGTACTCAGATTGTCTCCCCCTATACTTAGGGTAAGATATCCCTAAGTATAGACAAGAAGAAGAGACAATGGAGAGGATCGAAATGAATGAAAGAACTCGGGGTGCACACCCCCCTATACTTAGGACAAAGTGCATCCTAAATATAGAAAAGTGTCTACAAGGGGTGACACCTTTTTGATAGATACAGAAGATAGAAAAGGAAAAGAAGAAAAGAAGAAAAGAAGAAAAGAAGAAAAGAAGAAAGAGATTGGATTGGACATGAACAACTCGGGATGCACATCCCTCCTATACTTAGGATAAGGTACATCCTAAGTGTAGCAGTGATGAAAGGGATGGCATCAAATCGGTAGAACAAGATAAAAGAAATTGAAAAGAAGAAAAGAAGAAAAACGAAAAGGAAAATCATTCAAAAATATTTTGATGCGCTTCGCCTTCCTCTGCCTGTCTCGAGCTGTTCAGCTCATTCTCATAGATTACTTGAATGGAGTCAACGACGGCCATGAATGTGTCATGTTCAAGGTATGGCTTCAGAAGCTGTCCATTGACTACAAAAGGCTGTGCATCATATGACAGATTAGATATCAAGACGCTTCCGTTGTCATGCACCTGCCTAACCAAATACGGCCCAGTCCATTTGCTCTTCAATTTGCCTGGAAAGATCTTTAATTTCGCATCGAACAACCATACCTTCTGACCTGGATCAAAGGACTTGTGGCGGATGTGCTTGTCATGCCATGTTTTGACCTTTTCCTTGTACATCAGGCTGTTGTCATATGCATAATCTCTGAATTCCAGTAATCTGTTCAGATCCAGTTTCCTGTTCTGTCCTGCTTGCTTGGAGTCCAAATTACAGATGTTAATAGCCCATAAAGATTTGTGAATAAGTTCCACTGGCAAGTGACATGGCTTGCCATACACCAGGCGGTAGGGAGACATTCCCAAGGGTGACTTGTACGCTGTTCTGTAAGCCCAAAAAACGGAATCAAGCAGCTGAGACCAGTTCTTACGATCCGGACGCACAAGTTTCTGTAGAATTGTCTTGATCTCCCTGTTTGAACATTCAGCTAAGCCATTGGACTGCGGGTGGTAGGGTGAAGCAACACGATGCTCGATGCAGAATTCTTGGGTCAGCTTCTTCACCTCTCTGTTTATGAAATGACTGCCCCCGTCAGATATGAGAATCTTGGGAATCCCGAACCGTGCTATGATGTGATCTCGTAGGAATCGACAGACAGTCCGACTGTCGGCGGCTCGGGCGGGGATAGCCTCCACCCATCGACTGACATAATCGACAGCAAGCAGAATATACTCATAACCCTGACTGTTAGGAAACAGGCCCATAAAGTCGATGCCCCATGCGTCAAAGACATCTGAGATCTGATACTTCAGAGGTATCGTATCTCTCATTCCTATGGTTCCACCCATCTTCTGACAGTCAGTGCAACCTTTGACGTATTCATCTGCATCTTTGAACAATGAAGGCCACCAGAGGCCACTTTGAAGAACTTTTGCTGCCATCCGTTTTCCTGAATGATGTCCTCCAGAATCTTGATTATGACATAAAGCAAGGACACTTGGAACTTCCTCCTGAGGAATACACCTTCTCCAGATGCAATCTGCTCCCTCACGAAACAGATACGGGTCTTCCCACTGGTAGAAATGGATTTTAGACAAAAATCTGTCTATTTTCAACTTAGGCCAGTCCTGTGGGATTTTCTTGGAAACTAGATAATTCACAATGTCCGCATACCAAGGAAGTGAGGCGACAGACAGAATCGATTCATCTGGAATGGTCTCTGTGATAGGCTGTAAGTTCAACTCAGGAGACTCCGGTTCAGGAAGTCTTGACAGATGATCGGCCACTACATTCTTTACCCCAGGTTTATCTCTGATCTCCATGTCAAACTCCTGGAGGAGAAGGATCCACCGGATGAGACGTGGTTTGGCATCCTTCTTCTACTGTAAATACCTAATGGCCGAATGATCAGTGTAGATGATAACTTTGGACCCAAGAAAGTAAGATCTGAACTTTTCCAAAGCAAAGACTACCGCTAGCAGCTCCTTTTCAGTGACAGTGTAATTTCTCTGGGCTTCGTCGAGCGTTCGGCTAGCGTAGTGAATCGCAAATGGTACATTGTCTTTTCTCTGCCCCAGTACAGCTCCGATGGCATAATCTGACGCGTCGGTCATGATCTCGAAGGGCTGAGTCCAAATCGGCGGTTGTAGGACAGGGGCCTGTGTGATGAGCTCTTTCAACTGATTAAAGGCAAGGAGCACACGGTCGTCTACAATGAACTCATTGTCCTTGCCGAGCAACTCAGTCAGCGGTCTGGCCAGTTTACTGAAATCTTTAATGAATCGTCGGTAAAAACCGACATGGCCCAAGAATGACCGGACTTGCTTGATATTTGTAGGTGGCTCCAGCTTAGAAATTACATCCACCTTGGCTGGGTCAACCTCCATGCCACGTTTAGAAACAACGTAGCCCAGCACGATTCCTTCGGTCACCATGAAATTGCTCTTCTCCCAGGAGAGTACAAGATTCACTTCACAGCACCTCCGTAGAACTCGGTCTAAATAGTCCAGACATTGATCAAATGAATCCCCATAGACCGAAAAGTCATCCATACAGACCTCGAGAAAGCTGCCCACCATATCGGCAAAAACTGCGAGCATACACCTCTGAAATGTGGCTGGGGCGTTGCAAAGCCCGAACGGCATCCGTCTGAAGGCGTATGTGCCAAAAGGACAGGTGAACGTGGTCTTCTCTTGGTCTTCAGGAGCAATAGCAACTTGATTATACCCAGAGTAACCGTCCAAGAAACAGAAATATTCCTTCGCGGCCAATCTCTCCAAGATCTGGTCGATGAAGGGTAGCGGAAAATGATCCTTCTTGGTGGCAAGGTTAAGTCTTCTGTAATCTACGCACACTCGCCAAGAAGTCGGTACTCTAGTGGCGATCTCCTCTCCTTTGTCATTTTTCACAATGGTAATCCCTGATTTCTTGGGCACAACATGCAGAGGGCTCACCCATTTGCTGTCGGAGATGGGATAAATGAATCCCGCATCACACCATTTCTGGATTTCTTTCATAACCACCTCTCGCAAGTTCGGGTTTAATCTTCTTTGCAGTTCACGAGAGGGTATGCAGTCTTCTTCCAGAAATATGCGATGCGAATAGAGTGACGGATTGATCCCGTGGAGATCGGAGGTTCGCCAACCTATCGCCTTGCGGGTACGTTCAAGAACCTCCATCAGACGAGATTCTTGATCTTCGATCAGATGTGCATTGATGATGACCGGTTACATGTTTGGTTCTCCTGCAAGGAAGGCATACTTCATATTGGAGGGCAAGGGTTTCAGCTCTGGCGGTGTCTGAGCTGCTTCAGTGGTGACCTCAACTATTAATACAGGTGGTGATTCTTTCAACTGTGCAATGTCCACCATAATCTGCTCTGTCTCCTCTCTCAGATCCTGACAGAATTCTTCAATGATTTCATCTTCGTCCGAAGATGCTTCCAAACTCGGCTCCTACTTCTGAAGGCATATCAACCCCACAGCAGTGTCTTGTAGTACATCAGTAAGTTCCTCATCTTGATTGATACAAGGGAATTCGACTGCAGTCTCCACTTCCTCCTCGGATCGGAGGAGTCCGTGGATCTCATTATCATCCAGGAATAGGTTGGTATCTTGAATCTCTGCTAGAAAATCGCAATCTTCATCATTCTCGATCACCCTTGCACACGACGCAGATGTCGGTTCCACTGGCATTCCGTCAGACAGGGTCTCTACTCTGATAGTTTCATTCCCAGCGCCGAAAGTGATTTCTCCTGTCCCATAGTTCACTACTGCGTTTGATGTCCGCAGAAATGGTCTTCCCAGTATGATCGGGGTAAGGAGTAATGGAGAAGGGACGTCCATGTCTAACACCACAAAATCGGCCGGGAATGACTTTCCCTGAACCGTGACGATTACGTCCTCCAACAGGCCCCTAGGCCGCTTGACTGACTTGTCTGCAAACTGCAGAATCATCTTTGTAGGTTTGAGCGGTCCCAGCTTGAACTCCGTGAGTAGTGAGGCTGGCATCAGATTGACAGATGACCCGCTGTCAAGAAGTGTTCGTTCGAACTCTTGATCGAACATCTGGCAACGAACAAGGGGTGCTCCCATATCTGGCTTTTTGTCCGGGAGGTTGCTGATGGCATTGACGGTGGCCATAGTGAGGATGTATTTTTCAGATTTACCACCTTTGCTTCTAGATTTATGGGGGGTTGGCCTGCGCTTGGTTGTACATGCCTCTTTAAGTCCTTTCTTCACGGCTGGCATGTACTCAAGAGCTTTCATTAATGGCATATTTAACACCAAATTCTGAATGATTTCTATGATAGCAGGATCAGACAAAGCACTTTTCAAATTTTTCATTTTTTTGTGTTTTTCATTGTTTCAGGAAAAGGAATATTTACAAACTCTTCTCCAATTTCATTCAAAATAGTGTCTGTGTTGTGGTTTACAGGTAGATGACAAAAAGGAATGGATTCATCTACAATTTGTGGACCAAAAATGACAGGCTCGGCTTCAGGTGCTGGAGTTGGACTCGCTGCAGGTGCGGTGCTCCCCCTGTCAGGAGCTGACTGTGATGCGGGTGCAGGCGTCTCCAATGCTGGCCGGTCTCCACCGAGGTTGTTGCTATCTTTTTGTGTTTTTCTGTTTTCTTCATTTTTTGTGATTTTCTGGATCCTGGTGCTGTCCTCAAAATGCTTTCTGGCCCTGGTGTTGGCTGGACTGACGATTCCCCGTCAGATGCAATGTGCTTTCCTTTCGCCATTGCCGATGGTTGGAGTGTCCTACCGCTCCTGAGAGTAATAGCGTTAGATAAAAAACAATTAAGTTCACCTGATTCAGGTTGGACACTGCCGGCTACCTGCTCCTTGCATCGGAAATTGTTAGGATTGGCTTCGACCTGGCCTGGTATGACGGTTTTGGATGCCGTCAGGTCGTCGATCTTCTGGTTCATCTCAGCCATGTTCTTCATCAACTGCTCCAAACAGGCCAGGGCCGGATTGACCGGCACGATCTCAGAAGATTCCCCTTGCTGGGGTCTAGACTGCTGATATGGCGGTTGAGATTGTGACTGGTATCCTTGTGCAAATTGTTGAGGAGGGGGGTTAGAGGAGTACTGCGAATGGTGTTGATTGTATTGTGCAGCCGGTTGCTGGTGGTAACCTTGTCCACGATATCTGGACTGCTGAGGCCCATGTTGGTAATTCTGCCTCCACGTGTTTCCATGTGAGGGAGGCTGGTACTGGTATGGCTGCTGGAAGGGTCTCCCACCCTGCTGTTGCTGCTGGAAGGGCTTGTTGCCCATGTTCTGACCCTGAGAGTGTCCCTGAGGACGGGTCAGCTGCGCTTCGTTGTTCCAGACGCCATTGATCTCCTGGATCAGCGGCGGGGGTGGAGAGAACTGCTCGGAGTATGCGGGCTGGTGCTCTGGTTGGTATACAACCATCTGTGTCTGAGGC
This sequence comes from Ottelia alismoides, assembly GCA_037367405.1. NCBI lineage: Eukaryota > Viridiplantae > Streptophyta > Magnoliopsida > Alismatales > Hydrocharitaceae > Ottelia > Ottelia alismoides. The sequence continues at coordinate 781,711 of JAZKJV010001052.1, forward strand.
TGCAGTTGCTGCTCCGGCACCTGCACGTAGTACACGTGCTGGACAGGCTGGGACGGCGGTGGAGTCGGCTGAGGGTTTTGCTGCACTGTAGGCTCCTTCTTCTCAGCGTTCGGCTCGGCAGAGGTAGACACAGCGTTGCACATGTTTGCATTCAATGCTCGGACAAGCTGCTCCAGCTGCTGGGAGATCTGGTCGAGCATCTCCAGACCTTGGGTCCTCTTCTCTATGACTGCCAGCTTTTCGAGGTCCTGCGACCTCTTCTCGATGATACCCACTTTGGACAAGTGGCTCCCAATGATGCTCAAGTTGGAGCTCTCATCTTTGTCTTCGGTGTGAGAAGCCATGTTAACTGGCTTGCTGATGGCTGTTGGTGTCTTCATGTAAACTCTAGACGAGGATTGGACTGCTTCTCCCTCAGCCATTTCTTCGAAGACGTTCCATACTACATCCTCGTCCTTGTTAAAATGTGAACCGCCGCAAGCTGCATCCACGAGCTTTTGGCTCTCAAATGATAGCCCCCCGAAGAAATGTTGTACGAGACTGGTTTTTGGTATTTCATGGTGGGGGCATTTTTCTTGGAGGTCTTTGAATCGTTCCCAAGCTTCATGGATAGTCTCGTGGGGCTGCTGGCAGAAACTGGAGATCTGGGCACGCATCTGATTTAATCTTCCCAGGGGATAAAATTTATGGAGAAAGGCAGATTTTAGCTCCTCCCAGGTGGTGACGACCTTCCCGAGATGGTCGACCCAGTAAAGGGCCTTGTCCGCGGTCATCTTGATCACATCCAGGGGAACTCCGGGGTAGTGAGCAGTGGAACAGATGCGGTTAAACTTCTTGAGAAAGATATATGGTTCTTCAGTGGTGTTCCCATGAAAAGTGGGAAGCAATGACAGAAACTGTGGCTTTAGCTCGAAGTGAGCATGCATTCGTGGAATTTGAATCCACTCAGTGATGCGCCCCGCTCCTGGGTTGTATGTCTGCTTGAGTGTGGGCTTGGGCTGCGGCGGATCTTCTTCTACTGCTTCAAAGTTAGGTCCCACTGAAAACTCATCATTGACTTCCTCGAAATTGGGATCATCCTCCCGTCGGCCGTCTCTCGCATCGGCCCTCCTCCTCATATCATTCAGCATGTCTTGAAAGGCATTCTGGGCCAAAGCCTGATTGGTCAACTGCTGCTGAATGGCTTGAATGGAAGCCAGCAGTTGACTGTTGACCTCGCCCTGCGTAGTGTATTGTCCTTCCGCTGCGTTGCCTTCAGGCTCCTGCTGGGGCTGTGGTCCTTTTCCCCTTCCTCCTGCCATCTCTGGCTCTGCTTGAATCTCTGACTCGTGATCGAGTGAAGGATCTGCATGACGGAGTAAACCCTGATCAGTATCTTCCTCAGCACCTTCTGTTGAGATGAATCTGGAATTAAGGTCAATCCCAGAATGCTGTGAATGGAGCGTATGATATTGACTGAAATCGATCTCCATCCACAAGGGGTTATTTCGGGGACAAGAGTAATCCCGGTTGATTGGAAGAGGAAGAGCTATTTCGGGTTGCGAGTCCATCCCGTAGAGTGGATTAATTGGGGACAGACAAGTGTTGAAAGAGGCTAGAATAGGAGAGTCCAGAGAGACATTCGCAAGATCCGAGCTGACTTCCTGGAGATCACCCATCTTTATTGACGATGTAGCTGGCACGGAATCAATGTGGGCGTCGGCGAGGTCCCGACTAATCCATCCGTGTGACGACATCTTGAGATGGTCAAGAGAGAAGATGATGGATGAAGAGCACGAAGGTAGACAAGAAACAAAAGGAGTGTAAAACAGTTGAAGGCTCACAATGAGCAAGGGTCAACGGGCGGGAAGACAAAATTTGCGCAAAGGCGCGATATTTTTGATCTTTGACCTAAATGTAACTAGCAACCAAACACAAGACAAGGGAGTTCACCAACTCAACACGTGAAGCCGTGAAGGTTCGGCTGTTATCTTTGTAATTTTTATCTTGATTTCAGGAATTTATCTTTCAACGAGTCCTTAGAGCGCTACGCCTATAGGAGCGAGAGTACTGTCGGAAAAGTGTTCCCGTACTTGTCCTCCTCCTGTGTAACCTGTAACTTGCGCGTTTTAAGGTCCTTGTAACCCTTCCTGGATCCCTACTCAGCCAAAGAAATAGAGGGAGGAAGCCGATAGGCGAAACCGATACTTCGGATCTCGCTCGCAACGGAATCACCCGTGAGCGTGCAAGATCCTACTCGGACGCAGCCGGTGAGACAGACACCCCCGTGAAGGTGTGGCCTATGCTCGATACTTCGGACAAGGTCGGCGCTCACACAATAGTGAGTCACCACTGGCGACCAAGCCCTACTCGACTACGTACGATAGTAGCGCCAATACTTTGGAAATCCAGGTGATACACAAGGCAGCCACAAGTTGGGTTTTGGGCTCTAATCCTTACGAACGCTCACCTCACTTGGAAGGAGACCTTCCCATGCAACCTGAAAACAAGTGAGGGTGTTACTCTCCCCAATCGATGAGTCCAATTACCAATTTTTATTTAGGTCAAAGTTTTCTTAGCAGTCCCTTTTTTAATTTTTTTGTATTATCGCTTCTTTTGAGTAGATTCAAACAAGTGCCTAACGATTTTGTATTTTCTTTATCCTAATGTATCCAAAATCAGAGGGAGAAAAGAGTCGGGAAAAGCCAATGCAAGTCGGCACCAAGATGGAAATCTCACCTTTGTGCCTATATGATGAATGCAAAGTGAGAAGACTTACAGTGAATCCCAGCTCTCTTCATGCGGGATGCAAGGCAGAAATTTATAAACCTAATCTACATGCCGGTTATGCAATGCGGAAATCGTCCTAGAACAGGCAACTGCTAGCGTGAAGAACCACGAGTTAACCGCTAACTCCTAATCCTAGTGTCCGGTCTAGGCTCACTCCTCCTCTGCTCAACACATTTGAGTTAGGAGAAAGCGCTTGTGTGGAGTGAGCTCGCAGCGCGCGGATCGAGAGCCAAGGATTAACTACTTAATTAATCTAAGTCCAAATACGAACTATAGGAGCATGCAAGAGTTATTAGGGTGTTTGGACCTAGGTTACTCGAATCAAGCAGGACCTAATTCTAAGAGCTCAATCCACAAAAGAAATGAAAAAGAAAACAAAACCGGAAAATGACGGTCGAGAAAACACGAAAAAGCCACGGTGAGCCCCCGGGTGAACAAACACCCAGAAATTAGGCCCGAAGTGTTCAAGTATCCAAGTCCTGTATTATTACAAATTAATCAAATACTCTCTCTCACAAAAATAAAAGCAACTCTCTTTCTCTCTCTAGTTTTCCTGCTCTCTCCTGCCGGCTAGGGTAGAATAGCCGGCTCCTCCTCCCAAGGCTGCTCAGGATCCCCTAGGCGATCCTCCTCGGTCGGCGGTCCCTCGCAAGAAAACAAAAGAAATGTCCGACGGTTCAAAATAAATAATACACAAGAAACAAGTAAGCAAAAATGGCTAAGTAACTGAAAAGACCCAAAAGTACTCTACAAGCCGATGCTCCCCGGCAACGGCGCCATTTGAAAAGCGAGAAAACGAGAGCCGCTAAATAGCGGTCTGACAAGTCAGACTCACTGTCGCTGATGCGACTGCTCAAACTTCCTCGGTCTTCAACAATTAACCCACACAATCAATCAGAGAATGAATAGCAAGGATTAAAATTTATTATACCCTACTAAAGATGTACAATGGCAAGCAAGTAGGGGTCGAACTCAAGAAGCAAAGGTGTAGAGCATAGATAAAAATCCAAACCTGGGTCTAACAAGCAACTCAGCCAATCTAGAATTTTTGTGGGTTTTTTATTTTATATTTTTTTAATTTATTTTTTAATTTTGTATTTTTGTATTTTGATTTTTAGTTTTCTGATTTTATATTTTCTTTTTATATTTTATATTTTTATATTTTTTTTCAATATTGAAATATAAAGGCAATGTAATAGAAGGGAGAAAGAGCTATTTATAAAAAATAGATAAAGATGTTCAAAAATAAGCAAATAAAGTCTTTTTGGTCTTTATATACTTTTTACTATTTTTGTGATTTTTGGGTAATTTTTAGAATGTATTTGGTATTTTTAATTAGCAAAATAAAGCAAATAGTGAATAAAATGCAAGGCTGAAACTAAAATGGAGAAATAAAATAGCAAACAGTAACAAAAATTTTCCAATTTAATTTTCACTTAAAGATAATGAAACAAAGAAAATTCAAGAGAAGAAAACACGATTTTTGGATTTTTTATGACTTTTATAAATTTTTATGAAGGTTTTTAGAGTTTTGTGATTTTTAGGAGTTTGGTTTTATAATTTTTAATGATTTTTGGCTGGGAGTTAAAACAAACTAAAAGACACAATATATATTTTTTTGGAATTTTTCTGGAATGTTTTTATATTTTTTTAGGGATTTTCTAAGCTAGACAGTGCACAAAAAGCATGTTTTTGATTTTTAATAAATATAAAACTAAAATAAAATCAAAAACTAAATTGATGGCGTGGAAGCATAGGCTCCCAGGTGCTTAAGTTCAAAATTTGGGAATTTTTGGATTTCAAATGATGCTTCAAATTAATTCACTAAGCACACAAAGTGAAAGGCCTGGTAGGGCCGTTTTTGTAATATGATGAAAGTTGGAGGTCCTATGTGCAATGCTTCCAGAAACTATTGAACTAATTAGCAAAGTTTGTAGGCTAAGTCCCAAAATCTAGAACCGCACTGGTGTTACTGTAAAATACCCAACTAAACACGTGCACTGCACGCACTTAGAAAGGGGTTTTTTGTCAATGGACGAAAATCCAGGGGTTTGCAAGCAAATTTACCAAAAAGTTAAAGCTGGAATAAAAAGTTTTAGCAGTCATTAGCAATAAACAGAGCCGCATGGGGCTGTTCCGCAAAATGCCCAAGGCGCGCGAGCTCAGCTCGTGCGCCTGGGGGGCTATAGGTGTAAAGAACACAACTTCAAGGGGGGAGTTTAGTAAATATTACAAAACTTAAAGAACGGCTACTGAATGTTTCTGGAATAGATTTTAAATAACAAAAAGTGGCTGGACCGGGCTTGCAAAATTTCCAACCTCGGGCGCGATCCCACGGCAGTATTTGTCCCACTTAAACACGTGTCAGGCCGTGGAGCCGCGATGTCCCTTCGCAGCGGGTGGCCCAGATTAGATGATGAGGAATTGATCGGACGACCAGGGGGCTTTGAATCCAACGCCCGCTGCTGCTCTGGAAGAGGGTCCACGATCGGACGGTGCGGAGAGGGGGTGGAAGAACACCCCGCAAACTCGGCTGGGCCGAGTTCCAAATGTTCCTCCGGCGCCCCTCCGGCCACCTGGGCTGATGCGCACGATGCAGAATGGAACGGGGGATCCTCCTCTTCCAGCGACGGCCTCCAAGAAGCGCCTGGAGCGCTGGAGGCGATGGGTGGTGCTTGAGACAGTAGTACCTCCAGGTGCTTCGAGCCCGCTCAAGATTCCATCCCAGATGGGGATTCTGGGGGGTTCTGGAACCTGCAGAAAAATGGTTAAGGAAGTCGGGGGCAAAGTGCCCCGACTTTGTGGGGGGTTTTTCAATGAGGATGGAACCGTGAAGGGTGAAGTCGGCCGGCGAAATGCGATGCCGGCCGCGGTTGGATCGAGAGGAGATTAAGACAACCGAACGAGGATCTTGATGAAGGAAGAGCCACTGGGGCTCTTTAACATTCAAACCTCAGAGAAAAGAAGAGAGAAAGGGGAAGAAGAAACCTCACCCGCACGAGCACAAGAGGTTCTCTGGCGAGAACTCCGGCGAGGGGATCTAACTCGATTCAACACCGTGTCGTCCCGTTTAAACGCCCACCAAGCTCCTGCTGTCACCACGAGTCTGGTCAAGGGTCTAGGTTAGGGTTTTGGAGGGGGAAGAGTGATCAAAGTGGAATGGAGGGGTTTGGAGGTTATTTGAAAAGTTGGCCGAGAGGGCTCCTTGCACGAGGTGCACAAGGAGCAACAGAGGTCCAATCTCAAAAAAAATCAATGGGCGTGCAAGATCAATAGTAGGTCTACATTTCTCGTGAAGACATCGACCTCAAACGGTGAAAGATGAGGCCGGGAAAAATCCACGAAGATGGGACAAAACCCATTCTGACAGGCTTCAGACCTCGGTCAGAGAGTTGACCGAGGTCAACCAAGGGAGAGATCTGGTTGGTCCACGTGGACCAACCAGAAAAAACCTTGGAAAAAAGTTTCTAAATTCAATTAAAAATAGGAAACGATTTTATTAATTTTTGATTATGAAATAAAAAATGTTTTTTATTTTATGAATTAATTTATGGTGATTTTTATTTATTTTTATGGAGTATATTTTTACAAGTTTGCATTTATACCCCTATAGGTATCTATATCTATGTATTGGAGTCTTTTATTTTTAATTGTATATATTTGATTTATTTATTTTTTATTATTATTTTATAAAATTATAAAATACTTTTATATACACAAATATATTTTTATTTTATTTTTATGAGGTGTTTTATATATTAACTAAAATATAAAGGTATAATGTATAGGTATTTGTATCAGTAATGTATCTATGTATTGAATATATGTTCATATTTATTTTTATTTTTCTTTGCATTTTTATTCTGATTTTAATGCACATAATCATTATAAGTAATGTTTACAATATTACAAAAATATAGAAATATAAAAATAATGACTAAATAATAAATTGAATATTTTAATATGTACAAGTATACAACAGGGGTCCAAAAGTCAACTTTCAAACCGTAGCTCCGCCAAATGCGAAACCACCGCCATTAATTAGCTTATTTTCTTCTGTATACAATTAAAGGTGAGTATGCTGCATTTGGAGTTTTCATTTGTGAGATACGGGTCTGGGAAGTTGGGATTCTGGATTTTTATTCAGATCATAACTTTTTATCTGTGTATTATTTTTCTGTGAAATCAATTTTGTATTTTTCTTTATAAAATTATCTACAACTTTCATGTACAAAGTTTCTTTATTTGATGAATAAAAAGTGGAACCAAAAATCGGTCCCAAAATAAATAAAGAATGAATAAAATGTATAGGTGTTTTATCTGTGATTCTGACCTTATCTCCCCCTACTTTATTCCTGGTCGACCTATTCATCAAGATGCCTAGGTCTCGGGGTTTCGGGTCATAAAATATTTACAATATTTTATTCTTTTTCTTTTCTTTTCTTTATTCTATAATTTTGGCTTTAAAAATCACATTTTATACAATATTTACACATATATCCATGAATGCTAAAATGCATGAATTAACTCTATTTACACGCATTTACTAGGGTTTTTCAGGCCAAAATGATAGAATAAAGATGATAAAACATGGATTCATCAGCCACCTGGCTGAAGCACTTGGGAAAGTTTGTTTATACTTGGGAGCAGCTCCGCATCGAGTACTTGAACAAGTACTATCCACTCGGGCGGACGAATGCAGCAAGGGCCCTGATCAGTAACCTCTCCATGCTCCCCAACGAGCAATTCCATGAGGCATGGGAGAGGTTCCGAGAGCTCACAGACCGATGCCCGCACCATGACATCTCGAAGCCGAACCTAGTGCAGAGCTTCTTCAGCGGGCTGACACCAGAACTCCAGGGTCTGGTGAATGCTTCTTGCGGCGGGTCCTATTTCGCCAAGGACCACGACCAGGTCTGGGCCATCTGCGAGGAGATGGCTGAGAATTATATGGTGATGTCCCAGACCCGGTTATACACTCAAGGGAGACCCCAGCAGCAGCCAGGACCCGTGCAGTACCAGAGGATAGCACGGGTAGATGCCGGTCCATCCAGTTCATCCGCAGTTGCAGCAGCACAGGCAGAGTCGTCCGCTGCGGATATGGGTATCATCAGCGAGAAGTTGGACCGCATGGAGCTGATCGAGAAGAAGCAGTGCCAGGGAATCACGCAGATGGAACAGATGGCACAGACTCTGAGCGACATGAAGACCTAGCTCATGTGTCTCCAGGAGGCACAGATGGGTTCCCAGCCCCGTCTTCAGTCGCGAGGCAACACCGGCAGCAGCATCAGCTCGTCCCAGCGCTCCAGCTCCTTTCAGCAGCCTAGACAGGTTCACCTTGTACAGGCGGAGCCGTACCAGCAACAGCAGCCCACCTACCAGATACCACCATCTCCAGACATGCAGATGGTGGTCTACCAGCAGGATCAGCCTCTGGCAGTACTCCCGCCAGCCCCTTACGACGCAGAGCCGTTGATGGATGTCAACGAGATTTGGTATGACCGCCCCCAGCCTGGGATCCGACGAGACCATCCCGGATTCAGGTGGGGGAGTGGAGGTACCCAGCCCCAGCAGCAGTCATCCGGTCAGGGAGGGCAGTATGGCCAGCAGAGGGTCACCAGCCGCAGCAGCAACCCCCAGCCTATCAGTCATACCAGCAGTCGTCCTTCGTTCCTCGTCCCTATCAGCAGCAGGGACAGTTTTGGAGACGTGAGCAGCAGGCTCACCCACCACAGCACCAGCAACATCCTTCCTCCTACCCCCCTCAGCAGCACCAGCAGCAGTTCCAGCAGCCTCATTACCAGAGAGGCCACCCGTCGGGCTCCCATGAGAGCCCCGCCTTGGATGACATAGCCCGCCTCCTCACGGACCAGCAGGCTACCTTTAGACGGGAGATGGACGAGTTCCGCCAGGAGATGCAGGACCTGGTGAGAGGGAAGGCCGCGATTCCTGCACAGATAGAGCCGAATCCCAATAGCCTCAAGAGGAAGTCTGAGCAGGTAGTTTCCACTGAGCTTGCCAATCCTAGTGACCCATTTGATGATATGTCTTCGGATCTATTTGATGCTGATTTTGTTACACTTAGGAGCGGTAGAGCACCAGCAGGCGGCGCCTCATCTGAGCGACGACGCGAGGATCCACCCAGGGCGCCAGATGAGGAGGAGGAGAGCGGTACTGATGTCGCGCATGATGATGACGGTGGTACTGATGCCACCAAGGATGCTGATTCCACCAGCAGCACTGAGGCTGCCGCTTCACCAGTTCGAGGAGGTGGTGCTGAGGCCACCAGAGTAGCCGAGCCAGCCCGCGGTACTGAGGCCGCGAGACGTCCAGCAGCAGAGCCAGCCCGTGGTGGTACTGAGGCCACCGGTGTTTTTGTAGAGAGAGATGTTGTTTTTCCTCATGCTGATGTATCTCAGAACACTGTTGTGAATAAAGGAAAAGGTTTAGTTTCTTCTGGTCCCACTGTGGTGATTGATGCATGTGCGGATTCGGTCGTCGAGCCGTCTAGGCCTTTTCCTAGTCCTTCATCTAAGAAGGACCCTGTGATCCCCTTCCCTAGAGCCCTTTAGATGGGGAAGGAGAAGAAAAGAGAAAAAGACCCAAAAAAGAGAGAGCAGGAGGAGTTCGGCCAGAGCATGATCGACAGATTTCACATCCAGCTGACCCTTCAGGAGGCTTTGCAGCACATCCCCCTTCTCCAGCGATCTTTGAGAGACAGGACCACAGTCAGGAGGAGGAGGAACCATCATTCAGAGATTCATGTGCTGACGAAAGCCACGTGTTTCGCGATCTAGAACCGTCTGCCGACGAAGAGGCCAGATTCAGAGGCCCCGTATGTCAGATGCCAGATTAGTGAGCAGAGGTTCGATCGGACTCTATTGGATAGCGGATCGTCTATCAACCTCCTTCCGGCAACCCTTCTTGACTGCTTCGAGTTGGGCACTCTTCGACAGAGCAGGACAATCCTTCAGTTTGTTGATCGATCTGTCAAGAGGCCAAAGGGGTTGTTGCGAGATGTTATTGTCACTATTCAGGGCCCGAAATTCCCCGTGGACTTCGTAGTGTTGGACATGGAGATCCTTGATTCAGTGACCGATACCCCCATCATCCTTGATCGTCCGTTTTTGGCCACAGCCAAGGCGGTGACTGATCATGATAGCGGGAAGGTATACTTTCGCGTCGAGGGAGAGAGTATACAAATAGAGACGGTCGAGGACTACAAAGCCAGAGAGAGAGCACGCTCAGAGGCTAGCACAGATTCAGAGCAGCTGACAGACACCGAGCCAGACATCCACCAGGACTGTGATTTTGTGATCACAGACGACGAGGCAGCATGGGCAGATTCTGCAGCACAGGCCATCCTCTCACTTTCAGACACCGCTGATGCCGAGATGATAGCAGAGGAGAGCTTGGAAAGCACAGCCTTGGTCCAGGATACCACAGAGGCGGCAGAGCCGGGTCTTGACCGCGACACGGTTTCCAGTGATGGTGGTGCTGAGGCCACCTTGTGTTACGGTGGTACTGATGCCACCTTGTTTGATACAGATCCCTCGGATTCAGAGTCTGATTGGGCAGATTGTGATGATCAGATGCCAGACCTGAGTCCACCTGAGCCTACAGATGAGGAGGAGGTTGATACAGAGCAGATCAGAGACAACACAGCTGAGCAGCCTTCTCCCGATCCAGTTTGTGAGAGTTCACTTTCTTTCTCCCAGGCAGATTTGACAGACTTAGCAGCATATACACATTTCCTTCCGCAGCCAGATTTGCCAGCACCCAGCTGTCCAGAGCTGAAGTCGCTCCCTACTTCACTGAAGTATCAGTTCCTTGCGGGCGAGCCAGAGATGTACCCAGTCATCATCTCCGCCGATCTGACTGGAGAGCAGGAATCCCGTTTGATGGGGGTTCTTGAGAAGAACCGCAAGGCAATCGGATGGAGCGTAGCAGATCTCCATGGGATTAGTCCATCAGTATGCTCCCACCATATCTATCTCGAGGAGGGGGCGAAGCCGTCACGTGAGTTCCAGCGACGACTGAACCCCAACCTGAGAGAGGTCGTGATGAAGGAAATATCAAAATGGTGGAGCACAGATTTTATTTATCCCATTTCCGACTCCAAGTGGGTTAGCCCCTTGCATGTGGTGCCCAAGAAGACGGGCATCACGACTGTGATCAGTGAGTCGGGAGAGGAGATCGCTACACGAGTACCCACCTCTTGGAGGGTCTGTGTTGACTACAGGAGACTCAACCAGGCCACCAAGAAGGACCATTTCCCCCTGCCTTTTATTGACCAGATCATTGAGAGACTGGCAGGGAAGAGCCATTACTGCTTCCTGGATGGGTACTCGGGCTACAACCAGGTGGCCATCGCTCCTGAGGATCAGGAGAAGACCACCTTTACCTGTCCCTTCGGCACATATGCCTTTCGACGCATGCCATTCGGGCTATGCAACGCCCCTGCGACTTTTCAGAGGTGCATGCTGTCGATCTTTTCGGACATGGTAGGGGAGTGTTTGGAGGTCTTCATGGACGATTTCTCGGTCTACGGCGACGGATTCGACTCCTGTCTTGACTGCCTAGACCGAGTACTCCAGCGATGTATTGAGTACCATTTGGTGCTATCTTGGGAGAAGAGTCACTTCATGGTGACTCAAGGGATGGTGCTTGGCCATATCATCTCCAACAAAGGCATGAAGGTTGATCCGGCCAAGGTTGATGTCATTAGGAAACTCGCACCGCCGTCCAATCTGAGGCAGCTACGGTCATTCCCAGCGGAATTACACGGTCACAGAAAAGGAGATGCTAGCCGTAGTGTTCGCCCTAGATAAGTTTCGATCTTATATCATTGGATCTAGAGTGACTTTGTACATAGATCACACTGCCATCAGGTACCTCATGGCAAAGAAGGATGCCAAGGCCAAATTGACTAGATGGATCCTTCTACTCCAGAAGTTCGATATTGAGATCAAGGATAAGCCTGGAGTCAAGAATGTGGTGGCGGATCATCTCTCCCATTTAGAGCAGCCTGAGGAGTCTGAGCAGATTGACCCTATTCGAGATACCTTCCCAGATGAGGCGATCCTTGCTATCGCCTCACTCCCGTGGTACGCCGATATTGTGAACTTTCTCGTTGCTGGGAAAGTCCCACAAGATTGGCCCAGGCAGAGGCTTGAGACCTTCCATGCGAAGACCAAGTCCTACCACTGGGAGGATCCCATCCTTTACCACGAAGGAGGGGATAGTGTCTGGCGTCAGTGTATTCCTCAGGAGGAACACCATAGCGTCCTCACTTACTGCCACAAGCTTGAGGCAGGAGGACATCATTCTGGGAGGAGAACGGCACAGAAAGTGCTCCAGTCCGGCTTGTGGTGGCCTACCCTATTCAAGGACTCTGATGAGTTCGTGAAGAGGTGTACTGACTGTCAGAGGATGGGCACTTGTGGACATCGTGATATGATGCCGATGCAGCCCATTCACTTCTGTGAGGTTTTTGACGCATGGGGCATCGATTTCATGGGTCCATTCCCTAAGAGTCAGGGATTTGAGTGCATTCTGTTGGCCGTAGATTATGTTAGTCGTTGGGTTGAGGCCATCCCCGTCCGAGCCGCTGATGCGAGGACAGTTTGCAGATTTTTGAGGAAACACATCATCACGCGGTTCAGGGTTCCACGAGTTTTGATTTCTGATGGGGGGTCTCATTTCATTAACGACCAGGTGAAGGCCCTTGCTAGCGAGTTCGGTATAGACCATCGTGTTGCTACACCTTACCATCCACAGATGAATGGTCTAGCCGAGGTGTCGAATAGGGAGATCAAGACTATATTGCAGAAAGTCGTCCGCCCTGACCGAAAGGATTGGTCACAGCTTTTGGACTCGGTCTTGTGGGCATATAGGACGTCTTTCAAGACACCATTGGGCACATCTCCCTTTCGCCTCGTATATGGCAAGCCGTGCCATTTACTTGTTGAGCTGAGGCACAAGTCACTTTGGGCAGTTACAGATATTCTTATGGATCCAGATGGTATGGGAGACTAGAGGAGGGCAGAGTTAGCATCCCTGGAGGAGCTTAGAGATACAACGTTCTCAAACAGCCTACAGTATAAGGAGAGAGAAAAAGAGTGGCATGATTCTCACATCAGCCACAAGCATTTTGAGATTGGACAGAGAGTATGGCTGTTTGATGCGAGACTACGTTTATTTCCAAGGAAGCTACAGAGCAAATGGAAGGGACCCTATTTGGTCAGAAAGGTACACGACAACGGTAGCATTGACATATCTGAGTTGTCTTCTGAGAGCACCTTTCGAGTGAACGGCCAGCGTCTCAAGCCATTTCTAGATCATGAGCCGCGGGTCGCTGATCTTGCCCCGATTCATTTTGCGTGAGATGTGGTCTTTGACTCACATCTAATGCATCTCACGCCTGAGTTTCACTATTCCTCCGCCTTGTATAGATCCAGATGTCTATATCACTACATTCTTTAGTCCCACATCCCTTTCTTCATCTTGTGATTATGCTATACTTAGGGTGTACTTTACCCTAAGTATAGGGGGGATGTGAGACCTGTTGGGCATTTCTTTTGTTTTTTTCTACCCCTATTTTTGTTGCCTATACTTAGGAATATTTCACCCTAAGTATAGGGGGGTAGACCCTGTACATTCTACACTCGGTTTTTCCCTTTGTGTACAGCCTGCTATACTTAGGATTACTTAATCCTAAGTATAGGGGGAAGACCCGAGATCCTCTTGACTTCTCTATTTCATTCGTCTTTGTATATAGCCTTTCTTTTCACTTCCCTATACGTAGCACGAGTTATGTCTTCTTCATCGCTCTTGACTCTGAGGACATCGTTCGAGCTAAGTATAGGAGGGGGTGTATATATTTCATATATACTTTAGCCATAACTCGTACTTTGTATGAGTGTGTTAATAAATAAAATGGCTAAAAACCACAAAAATTAAAAAAAAAATTCATGTACATAAACATTCTTTTATTTGCACATACATAGCTAGTGTACAAATTATTTTTGTAAAAATGTTTTCAAAAAAATCTTTTGTGTAAAGCTTGTGTAAATATTTTTGTATCAAAATTATGTATATAGTACAAAATTTTGCCAAAATGTTTTGAAAATCAAAAGTTTGCAAAAATCTTGTGTAAATGTATGTAAATATCTTTTTGCAAAACTTGCACTTCATGCATCATCCATTCATGATTTCAAAACATTTTTCAAAAATTTTGCATGATAGTAAAATTTGTGTAAATAGCATCTTTTGTACATATGTATATAGTTTTTCTGGATGATAGTTGACATTTAAACTAGCCTGGAATTAAATTAAGAAATGGAGCTTGATTAAGATCTTAATCCACCTAACTTCTAAGAGGAACCTTATAGGGATTAGGTTTAAGGCTTTTCAGGTCCATGGTGACTTAATTCTTTGAGTCCACTAGGCTATGATCACATGTCATCTCAACGAGCCTAAGTAGAGCACTTAACAACAACACATGACTCATATAGATTATGGCTTTACTTGGACACCAGCACTATGCACCGAGCTCTCTACGGATGAGGTGGTGAGGAGGCAGTCTTCCTTGACTTGGGGTAGCATATGAGGGTAGTACTTCTAGGCGAAACCTCTCTTCTTCTTTTAGTGAAGGAAGTGCGTCTCAACTTGGTCTGGTTGCCATGAGGTCTAACGACGGGAGTTGTGGGTTGCAATAAAGCTTCAAAAGAGGGATAGTCTACTGGATCAAGAGGAAAAACTCCTTGTATATATGCTGCACATGTATATGTTGTACAGATGCACTCGAAAAAAATGCAAAAAGAAAATAACTCCAAAAAAGTGGTGGGTCTGATAGAAAATGATAATCCCACCGGAGTATGTATATAGAGTGCAATAAGCAAAGCTTGAGTTTCATGATCCACCTGATGTAGATTGCAGCAGGGAGACTTAGCTACACTGGTCAAGCTCCCAAGGGTACTTGGCTACACTGGCCTTGACCCATTCTCTTCTTCCCCCTCTTCTTGAGCCGGTTGAACTTGAACTTAGAAGGGAATACCCTGCTCCTCGAGGAAAGAGTGGCCAGATTGAGGTCATAGAGTTACCTTGTTGGGGAGGATTGTCAAGTCGCCATTTCTGAGGTGGAGAGCTTAGACCTCACGTCACAGAACAAGAAAAGATTCATGGTCTTCAGGGTTTGTGATTGATGACTTGTTCTAATCTGGAGCATTGAGGAGTCTTGGTTATAGATTAGTGGAACTTAGAGGCTGTTGAGTTTTAGACTTAAGTCCAAATAAGGTTCCGACACACTAATAATCCAAAGATCTGATCGAGCTCCATACCTTAATTTAATGAAGGCAAGTTTAATAATCAACCTTGATCCATGTATATCCTCTTTTTATTTTTCTTTCTTTCTTTTTCACTTCTTTTTCAAATAAGTGTTTGATAAGGGACTAGCAAAGTTAAGTATAGGGGGGTGATGAATACTCATTCATCACTCTTTATTCTTATATTTTAGCTACAAAAACCTTTGCAAATGCATGTAGATATGTGTAAATACAAATAATTACTAAAAGCATGCATTGTGTAAAAACCTATAATTAGCATGTTTTTGTGCAAAAATAAAAGAATAAAGATTAAAAAGAAAAAGAGGGAAATATTTAGAATAAATATTGAGCAACCTAACCCAAGGGAGGGCTCAGCATGGGCCTGACCGCATAAAAGCCAAAGTAGAGGGAGATAGGGGCTCATGTGTGTACATCTTTCTGTAAATAAATAAACATATTTTCCTCACAAAAATACTCTAAAATATGCTTGTAAATACTTGTACATATTTATAAGTATAAAAACAAAAGAAAAAAAATAAAAATAAAAAAAGAACAAAAACACCACTTTCATCAGGTATATAGAACCTCCTTCTATATTTAATTAGTTCATTAAAAAAATAAAATTAATCTTTATAATTTTTGTAAATATTCTATGTTATATATAGTAAATAAATAAAATAAAAACAATTAAAACAAAAACCAAATAAAAATAGCAAATTAAAAACACAAAAATATCTTGTAAATATACCAGGTATATATAAATGTGTATATGTATTTATTTTACCTATGTATATAAATAATAAAAATCAAATAAAAATATCTTTTTATTCCTTATTTTATAATGTAAATAAATAAAATATCAATTGGGAATAAAATTGTATAAAAATAATAATTAAAAAAATCAAAAATTAAAAACCCTATATAGTGTACATATACCTATATATTACATAACCTATTTTTATTTCGAAAAAAATATTAAAAATCACTAAAAAAATAGAAAAAAATAAAATAAAAATATTTCATGTTTTAAGTTTTTTCTAATTCGGCCATTTGCTACCCTTAATTTTAATTTCAAAATCCAGCCACGTGGCATGTTCCTATTGGGCCAGGGGAGTGTTGACCGACCGGTCAACTCCCCCCCCAGGACCACCCCGTCTCGGATCCGTGCCCGCAACCCAATTTCTCACCATTTCACACACTCGATCCGACTCCTGAATCCGTAAACCCCGGGCTCTAATCCGAGCTTGATAATCCCTGATCCACGCCCGAGGTGGATTTTGGGGATCCGCGCACTGAGCAGCTCGCCCGACCTCCCGATAGCCGGACCCCTAGGAGTATATAGTTCCAGCTCCGCCACCTTGAATCAGCATCTTTGTCCATTCGAATCCTTCCCCTGTGAGCTCCAGTGAGTGCGCGAGAGTGACAGCTCGTGTTCGGTGCTGTCGAAGCGAGGAGAGGAAGAGAGACCATCGATCCGGCGAGCTTCGCCGCCGCTGCTCCGCCACCAGCAGGAGCACCGAGCCTCGGAGGGAGACACTCCTTGAGGCAAAGACCAGGAGCTTCCTTAGCTCCTCCCCAGTCTCCTCGTCCACCCAGGTATCCATTTCGCTCCGTCTTTTCCTTTAATTTTCGATTACGCCCAAATCGCCGCTCCACTGCATTCCATCGATTCCGACCATCCCGTAGATAGATTCGATCATCGGAATCCACAGACACCTTCGCCTCCTTCCGACGCACCTTCTTCACCCCTCCACCCAACCCAGCTCGCACAGGAGCTGGGATTCGAGCTCCACCGTCCCCACTTCGCCGGAGCTCGCCATTTCGACCCACAGTTCACTGTCACTCCGTCTAACTGGGTCGAGGCAATTTTCCCTCGACCCGCGAGTTTCTTGTGGTCTTTGCAGGTGCTACCAAGCCCATCTGAGGGCTTGGGTCATTCAGGCCAGGAGCCTCGCCTCCGCCGACCTCGCCGGAGCTCCCCAGAGCTCGGCTGGGCCATCGGAGGGTATCAGCAGCTGCGCATCACCACGCCAGAGCTTCTCCGATCCTCAGGCGCAGCAGGGGAGGTCAGGAGCGCACGCACGAGGCCGGCGAACTTCGCCGGCCACCTGTTCTTCCATGACCTCCAGACGTCGTCCGATCAGCCCTCTCGCTCCAGGTTCATCTGCACCGTCCGTGTTGGAGCAGCAATCATCGTTCGATCGGGAGAAGGAGAGATCTGGACCATCCGATGCTCTTGAGTTAAGCCACTGAGAGCCACGAGCGTTGATCACACCACGTGGCTTGACCTCGAGCGTCGGATCATCCAGAGGAGCGCAGCAGTGGACCGCCAGCCGATCCTCACCGCCGATCTCTCCACGTGGCGTCCATCGCGCGGTCCGCGTAATAAAGGGTAATTTACCCTTAGCTCTCTTTGTTATTTTATTTTGCTTTTAGTCTTGTAATTAGTTAGCGTAGTTGTTTAAGTTTTGGGATATTTTCATAGAGACCCTGGTGCTTGCCTTTATTTGCTGTTATACCCCTGTACATGGTCTGACACGTGCTTCGTCACGTGGTTTCGTTGGGTTAATTGCACTGTATGCCCCTGTTGTTCTGGATGTTAACAGTTGAATGAAACTTTTAGTTTATTTGCATTTACACCCTGTGCGTAGTTTAATTGAACATGTGCGTGATATTTTGGGTTAATTGCAGATAAGCCCTTGGGCTTTTGGTACCTGTTACCAAAAGGCCCTCGGAACTTATTTCTCTTACATATAGGTCCCTGAGTGCACCAGGCACGCGCGTGGCGCGTGTTTTGCTGGGAGAATTGCACCAGACCCCCCCAGACTCTTGGGTATTTGCACTTTGGTCCCTGTGCACTATGCCCCTTCTTTATTTTTGAATAAAATAGCAAATTACCTCCAAATCCAACGAAAATTGGACATATGGCTCCTGCCATAGTGTAAAATTTTCGAGGATTTTTGAGGACATTTTTGTTTTCATTTGATATTTTTAAAAAATCAAAAACACTTAATTTTGGTACTGTCTTACTTTAAAAACCCCAAAAAAATATTAAAACTCAATTAAAAATTCCAAAAAAATTGTCTGCTGTTTGGTTTGCTTAGCTTGATTTTCTAGCCAATTTTGGCTATTTTTTGTTATCTAAAACACCTAAAAATTGAAAAACATCTAAAAACTTACAAAAATTTTAATAATTAAACCAAAAATCCAAAAATAATAAAATAGGTGCCTAAATTTTCCTTCTTTTGTTCTCTTTAGAAGAAAATTACCTCCCAGCTAATTTGGGGCCATTAGATATTTTATCTAGGCCCTTTTAGATTGGCTGGATAGTACCTTTTATTTCAGTCACTGTTTGATTTTTAGAAAATTAAATAAACATCAGAAAATTCTAAAAAATTCACCAAAAACATTAAAAATCATAAAACACATAAAAACATTTTTGTTAGAATTTTTGGTCGATTTTTAGTGCTTTTAATAAATTGTTGAAGTGTGTGTTTATTTGCCTTTCTTATTTTCTTAACACATTAAAAAATTCCAAAAAATATAAAATAATTAAAAACCACTAAAAATATTTGCTTCTTTTATTTTATTTCTCTTTTTGACTACTTCGTTGGCCGAAAGGCCAACCCGTGCTCCTTGAGTTCGACCCTGGTCGCTATACCAGGTTAAAATAATAGCAGGATCGCTATTTTGTGTTTTTATTGATTTTATCTGTATTAGTGGTTCACATTTTTCTTGATTGAGCACACTTGATAGCTGGGTTCGCGACGACCAATTTAGCACCTATACCCTAGCCTTCAGGTCGCTCATCAAAAACCTAAAAACATTTCATTGCCAAAATTTTGAGTATTTTTAATTATTTTTATAAATACATTATCCATCTCTTTCTTACTTTGTATATATTTTCTATTTATAGAAAAAGAAAATATAAAAAAATATAAAATTCAAAAAGAAAATATAAAACTAGAAAATTAAAAAGCAAAAGATAAAAATAGAAAAATTAAAACTCAAATAAAAAATATAATATTAAAAACCCACAAAAATAGCATAAATAGGCAACTACATCACATTCACATTCTTGTACATTCATCTGCCACGTTCTACCTGTCTGCTCCATGTGTTCGACCTCTACACATACTTGCACCTATACACATCTTTGTTGCAGAGTTATAATAAATTTGAACTCCACATTCACCTCATTTCCTTATTTGATTGTTGTGTATTAATTGTTGTTTGAATTAGGATTTCTCGCGAGTCGCCTCAGCGACATTGTAATCCCGCCTTGTGTGGATTACTCTAGACCTGTGAAAAATCTTGTTCAACATATATCCACTATGAAGTCTAGGGGCTTTCTTCCCGTGTTTTTTTTGCTTTTGGTGAGAAGGGTTTCCATGTAAATCCTTGCATTGGTGGTTTGTTTTATTGTCTTCTTGATTTCCCTTTAAGAATGGATCAGATTTTATTAGAACATGCTAACATGTGAAATAATAACAACAACAAAACCTTTTACCACATTAAGTAGGATCAACTACATAGATTATATGCTTCCATTCCGATCTATCTTGGGTCATTCTTAGACTTAGATCCAAGTAATTAAGATACCTTCAGATAGTGTCATTTTAATACTTCTTGGGACATCATTGCCCTCTCTTATCCAGCTCAATATCCCAAATCCCGCATCTTCTAACTGATGCATCATCTGACCTCCTTTGCAAATGGCTTAACCATTTTAAGCGATTTTCTCTCATATTATCCTCTACCGGAGCCACATCAATTTTTTTGTGATCACATCGTTCTGAAAACGATCTTTCCGTGTATGACCACACATCCACTGTAGCACTTTCATTTATGTTGATGTCATTCTGTGCACATGTCTATGGTTCACAAGACAATATTTAGATCCATAGAGTATAACACGTCTCATTTTTGCTTTGTAATACTTTCCTATGAGTTTCTAGGGAATTTTCTTATCAATAGAACAGAAGAGGTTTCTCTCCATTTTAGCCAACTTGCATTTATTGTATTAGTAGCATCCATTGATTTGTCCATCATGTTACAAAATAAATCCCAACTATCTAAAAGAATCTTTCTCTTGAATGTTATCTTCTCCAATCATCACCTTGATTCCTTCACCAATTGTGTACTCCGTATTCCTTATATGAAATCCTTTGGTCTCTAAGACATGTCTCTAAACCTCAAGCTTCTCATTTACTCCATCTCTAGTCTCGTCAATCAACACAATATCATCGACAAACAACATACACCAAGGTATCTCATCCTGAATGTGTCTAGTCAACTCGTCCATAGTCAAAGTAAAAAGAATGGACTTAAAGTTGAACCTTGATGCAAACGGATGTTGATGTCAAAATAGTCAGTCTTCCCTAACTGGATCCTTAGACAAGATGAATCTCCATCATACATATCCTTTATAAGGTTAATGCATACAAAACCGCTCCTTGTCATGCTAAATTATGAAAGAACGTACGATTTACTTATTTTTCTTGCATAATACACCGTGCGCTAAAGGTAATATTTGTCTATTGAAACATGCTCAAATATGAAATAGAATACAATTTTCTGAGTGTCCTTATATTATGCACAATTTTACAGAGATAATGGGGAGAGCACTAATAATTCGTACTTTTTGTGCATGGCAACAAAGGGAGTTGGGTTGTTTTGCTATATTGGTAGTGGGCCATGGGTGAGGATCCATTAACTTTGTTGGACTATATGTAATCATCCCCCATTTTCAAAGATTAAGAAAGTGTAGGCAACCCTAGCTGCTTTGAGTGCTAAGGTCTCTCCCATGATTTTCTCCTTTCATCACTACAAAAAAAGGCGGGATTGGCGTGCACATAAGAGCTCGTTATGTGCACGCCTAGTGCACGCCATGTGCACGCTTGACGAGTGGGCGAGCACATGTGCTCGTTACGTTCGTGCTCGCTGATCTGAGAGTCGCTACGGGTGGTGGGTGAGCACTATGGGACGCTATGTGCTCGCCTGCCCGTAGGGCGTGCACATATGTGCTCGCCGGTGTGATCGCCTTCTCTATAATCGGCGATTACACACGGAGCACCGGGCGAGCACATGTGCTCGCCCAAAGTGATTTCCAGGAAAAAAATATACAGGTTCGACAGGGTTTTGACGCCCCGTCGAACCTGTATACCCTGCCAATAAACCACTGCAGGTATCTTCCTAAGGATATATGTATTATAGCAGATCGTAGATTAAGATAACTAGCACTAAAAATTTAAAGGAACGCAATATACATGAATTCAGAAATAAACAATATAATATAAGATCTAAATATTACAAACAAGTCAACGCCAGCAAAGTTCATATAAATTAAAAGATGTTCTAAAAGTTTAAAAGAAAATATATGTACAAACCACAAAAAATTTACTTCTTCTTTGATCTAAAAAATTTGGAGACTAAACCCTGCTTTGATTTCTTTTTTTCTTTCTCCTTTTCTTTGAACCTCGCATACATGCGTGCCTCTTCTTCAGGGTCATTCTCCTCCTCCTCTTCGTGATCAGATGCAATCTCTTCCGGTTGAGATGCATGCCCTTGCGACCTATATTATATATGGAAGATATTTATCTATTAAATGCATTTTGTAGATATAGAAATTTAATTGTATTACTCATTCTATAAGAAGAATACTTACATGTACGCCGTGAACTCCTCTCGGAGCTTCGTCACCTGCTCCACCATCATCGCCATCTGCGACTCCATTGGAACTGAAGATTGGGACGTATGTGGTTGCGTATACGACGGCTGAGAGTATGCAGAATAGGAGTGACGATGTTCCTCCACATAGTATGGAGGAAGACCACCAAGCGTCTGCTTCCTATTCGCCACAACGTCCCTCTCCTCCAACACCTTATAAGTTTTTCAATTTTTAAAATAAAAGTATATATTAGAAATAAATATAGTAAGATAATATTTATCCATATATACCTGCTTCCAGATCGTTTTATCAAATGGTGGTTGCTCTCCGGTTGGATCGACACCCCATTTATCTGCAGATAGTGCCAGATAACGATCCTGAAATACAAAGTTTATCATATATATAAATATGTTATAATATATCAATTAATTTTAAATAAATTGATAGACTTACCAACAATTGTCCGGCTTCAGGAGTGGACCATTGCGACTCTCCTTCTCTCCCACTCATGTGGGACCTTGACCACCACTCCTGAAAAGAGGGTTCCCTTTCCAACCTAGCAGCCTGAAAATTTTTTCAAGATATATTAAAACATTGCATTATTTTAAAGTAGATCTCCAAAAAATAATTTTAAATCGTCATACCATCTCCGCTCTAATCTGATTGTGGCTTTTAGAGCCACTGGTAGACTTGATCCTTTATTTTTGGCGGTTTGTCTTTCCCGCCGAAGATCTTCGTCCAAACTCATCATCCGCAACGAATGCATCACAGAAATCGGCCCATCTGCAAGGATTACGTTATGATAATTGATTATTTTAAAAAGTGTAATAAAAATTATTTGACAAGTATAATACCTATCCTCCGTACACCATGATGGCGGGAACCTCTTCATCTCCTCAAAATTCATCTCCTCGCATCCCGTCTTCGCATGCGAGTCTCTCCTTGCCTTGAAAAATGTATCGCTCATTCTCTTTTCTGCCAAACGAATGAAGGCTCTACGATAAACCTCCTTCCCCATACCAGTGCCAAGGCGAAACCTACTCTGAAAAATAATAACAATTTATAAGATACAAAAAACTTGATCAAAAAATTCTGTATCACTTCTAAGAAACATTTCTTACCAGAAACATGTCAAAAAGTCTCTCCTGCTCTGCAGCAGGGATGCGACACCACCTAAATTGCATGGAAGTCAAGTGTGTCTTTATTATGTTGGTTATCTCCTTTGCCACCCTGTTGCTGTTCAAAATATCCCTGCATTTACCAAAAAAATTAACTTCCATACAATTTAAAAAAATTTGGAAAATATTTAAAGATAAAATCTATAAAATTTTTACCTCCCATCAGCCGTAACCTCCAACAAAGGGTGGGACGCCGACGTCTGTCCAACTACAGTGGGTAAAGGCACGGATGTGCTCGGCCGTCCAGAAGAAGGAGAGTCAGAACCCATCGATGTCCGGGCTGGTATGGGGACCTGGACTGGGAATCCTGTAGGGGCTGCTGAGGTAGATGGCTCTCCATAGCCTCCTACGTAAAAGGGTGGCGGAGGATAACCAAGAGACTCGTAGTAAGCTATCACCCGGCGAACCTCGTCGGACTGTGAATCAGGAGCAATAACGTATTCATCGACTTTATGTTCCGCGTGCCATGTCATGTATTTCGCCGTTTCTTTACAATAATATAGTCGTTTCAATCTCGGAATCAGCGGGAAATAACGTAGAATCTTTCTCGATATTTTTTTTCCACTCTTACTAGCTGTCTGATATCTTGGCTCATTACATTCAGGACACCGGTCTAAATGTTGATGTTCACCGTAATATAGAATATGGTGATTTATGCATGAGTCTATTTTAATTTCTGCTAAACCCATCTTCCGCATCATCTTTTTGGTTTTGTAATAATTATCAGGTAATTCCGCATCTTCTGGTAACATCTTCTTAATAATCCTCAGCATTGCATCAAAATTACGATCGGTCATATTATATTCCATCTTCATCGATAGAAGATCCGAGACCGCAGAAAGTTTTGAATATATCTTGCAACCCAACCATAATGGCTCCTCCGCTTTTTTCAACAGCTCGTAAAATTCTGCAGACTCTCCATATGGTTCCTCATCATCTAACAAAGTATCATTGAATTCTGGACCCGCAACATTCATAACCATATCTGCAAAGGGATTAATATTGTCAGCTTCTTCCACATCATTCATTCTGTTCTCGAAATTCTCACCATGCCTCCACCAAATATGATATCCTTCCATGAAACCCATTCTATACAGATGTAACTGAGTTTCATCTTTTGATCTCTTCTTCATTAGACGACATTTCTTACACGGACACAAGATAGTTCCATCTGAATCCACAATACGGGAACCTTGTGCGTAAGCAAATTGTATGAATTCCTGAACACCTCTTTGAAAAGCATCTGCTATACGCCCATCTACTACACGGTTGTACATCCATTCTCTATTGGTCATATTTATGAACCTGAATTAAATAATCTAAAATGTCAAATCTAAAATATTGAGGATATCTAAACGTATCACATTTTTGAGATAAAAGATGAGAAGAGAAGTGTATTAATTATGTTATCACTTTAGCCCGTCCATAAGGATTCAAATTTACTAAAAGATGATCGTTGTCACAAGTATCTTTATTTCTAACGAAAATTCGGCAGCATAACCCTGCACCTCTCCCGTATACCCCATAAATCATTCATAATTAATTATCAAAATAATCATATTATTGATTATTTCAAAATATGACTGATTTGGTATACAGAAGAGGAAGGGGTTATGAACCGAATTTCCGTAAGAAATAAAGACACTGTGACACGGAACACCTTTTAGTAAATTTGAATCCTTACGGACCCCCTTAGTCCGGGACCTCCGAACTAAGGAAAGCTAATATAAATGTAATACTTTAAGATCATTTTACGTCATACATTTGTAAGTGCTACAAATGAGACTATAAAATAATCTTAAAATATTTATTCATTTATATTAGCCGGGCATTTACGTATATTTGGCTGATTAACGATGGGGATAGGGATAAGTGTGATCCTTATTTAGTGCCTAATACAGTGCTTGGGTCACTAAAAGGTAATGGGCACCTGCAAAAAAAATTCGAACCTGCATACATCAAAAACCACGACCATTGGTCTGGGATAAACATCCCAAAGTGAGTCCAATAGTGCTGTGAAAAAATAAAAAAAATATAACACAGTTAGAGGTGATCAAATCCTCTAACGTGTTGCACACGCCACCCGTTGTGCAGGGCCACACACCACCCGGTGTGGAAGGACGCACTGTGTGTGAAGAATTTTGTGCGATTTTCTAATAATTACTAAATCATATTTTGGACTTATTATAAACCTATGTATAAGTTAATGTGATATAATTGGTCACATTAACTAAAATTTAATGTGATAATAAATTATCACAAAATAAACAATGGTGTATATCATATCTCATATCAAAACGATATGAAATTTTAAAACTGTTATTAATGATATTGATAATATCTAGTATCTACATTATTGAAGTTGAGTAACTAAAGTTATTCACAAATTTCATAACTAATCATTTTCGAACATAATGTTTGTTGAGGCATTTTATCTACATTATTTCGAGGCATTATAAAAGTTGAGTAACTAATCTTTTCTAAGCATAACTAATCTAAACTAATCATACAAGCATTTTGTCATTTAAAATTTACAAAATTTAAACATAATTTTCGTTGAGGCATTTTATCGAACACCTACAGGGCATACAATTCTACATATTATTTAGACAACCAAATTCGAAATAACAATACAATAGTGATCTACTATTATCCTTAATGTGTAAAAGACATATAAACTAACAAAATACTACACTACATTTAACAAAAATTTTAAACCCTAATCTATCCAAACAATACAACTACGTAATGAAATCAAATAAAAAAAGAAAGGATTAAAGATTATACTGAGTAGTAGATGTAGATCTACTCAAAACACGAAAACCACGGGCGTCGGGGTCGGGGCGGAGGGCTTGCGGGTCGCCGGAGGGGAGGATTTGGGAGGAGTTTGCGTGAGAAATGAGGAAGAAGGGCGCCACAGTTTCTGTTATCGGACTTGGGCGAGCACACTTAAGTGCTCGCCAGGCCGTCGCCCGGTGCTCGCCCATATATTTCCAGCCGCTAAAATTTTCCGCGCAATGAAATTCAAGTGGGCGAGCACATTGGGCGAGCACTTGGGCGAGCACATGTGCTCCTCAATACTGGTAACCGCGCCTCTCCGCAAAATTCAAACCAGCGACCCTCATGGGCGAGCACATGTGCTCTTAGTGTGCTCGCCCATTACGGGGCGAGCACATGTGCACGCCAGGTGCACGCCGAGACGTGCACGCTAATCCCGCCTTTTTTTGTAGTGCATTGAGAAGGGTTTCCACGTAAATTCTTGCATTTTGTGGTTTGCTTGTTTGTCTGCTTGATTTCTACAGTGGCGGATACTGAGTGAGTATTTACTAGAGCAAGCCCAGATTTGAAATAGGACACAAACTACTGATTGTCCTTACCTAATACGCCTTACTGCGGAAATAACATGTTTTTATTAAAACATGCTTGATGTACGAATTACTGATTGTCCTTGCATGACATGATATGCCATGCTCTGGAGATAAACATCCAACAGGAAGAGCACAAATTGATTTGGTTGTTTGGCTTATAACAGAAAGGCTGTCTGGCCTCAAGGTACCATAAGCATAACAGATTTTGTCTACCTTTCTTACTGGAAACTACATGAAGCCTTTTAGATGTTAATAATGTTCCTTTAATCCTATCTCACAGTTGTCATTCATCACAGTTGTCCATGTGTACAATGATCATCAAAAGTTTGTCTGGTTTTAGACCGTAAAAACTGACTAATGACTAACATCAATATTGATCAGATATAAACGGTCTAGTGATGCTGAAAGATTGTAATAACACAAGACTTTGTTGATCGATTCAAAATAAATATTAACTCGTGAACTTTCAACTAACGTTCCTTTGACCAAAAAGGGGATTTCCTTAGTGCTGAGTATTCTTTTATTCACGTAAAAAACACTTTCTTCCTGTGTCCTAGATGAAACATAGAAAGACATTTCCTATGGGCTGCACCCTTGGGATGTGGCAAATCATTATTCATTGTACGGAGAATGGAACTAGAGGATTAGTTATGACTATAGTGACAGTTCTAACTGTAACATCTAGGAAGTTTATTTAGCCGCTAGGCCTGCTGCCAGTCCAAACAAAACAGATTCAGAAATCCAACTCCAAATAAAACCTGAGCACTTACACCATCTCAACAAATTATTCTGACTTCTTTTGAAATATTACTCGTGCTGTTGAGGGTGAAGAGCTTCAAGTTTTAGGTCATCACAATCGTTATCTGAACAATAGCCTTTGGTTTTTTAGGTGCCTGGCAGCTCAATAACTTTCGCGGCCGAGTTTGTGGACTAGCAGGCTTCCAAAGTTCCGATTATCAGCATAGCCTTGTATCCTCTTTGCTGATTGGCTCATCTCAATTGCAATGCCGCTATACAACCTAGACTGACCTTCTGGTGTTGGAGGAACCTTCTTTTTAGAAAAACTCACATGAGGACGCTCTTTCCTCATGTGGGTGGATTTCTGAGTCTCTTGTGTCTCTCACCACTTGTGGAAGTTGGTGTATGGCACGTCTAGAGAGAACAGAAATAAACAAAAAAGGGGTTAAAAAGGGGCCGGCTTTAAATCTACCTATGAAACAGGACATGTTATGTGGATCTGCTTATGTTCAAGTTGTCAAGATTAAATGCGGAAATTATAATATTTTTACCCATTCGTATGTGTGATCAAGAGTCTACCAGAAAATGGATCATTTATGAAAATAGTTTGTAAGGATACATGTGAAGACCAGAACAATCTACTTGGGATTGCATACTGATTGCTTTTTTTGGCTTTGATATCTTTTTTCATCGAATTTGTGAATTGATTTTCTGCCTTTCTATTTCCGTTGCAGGGGGTGATCCGAGCTTTACTTAATACAGTGGTTGTACCATATATCAACTCGCATCTTCACATTGGACTCCCATTACCAATTTTCCGTGGGTTGACTGCGACAAACGCGAGCATACACTGCTCAGATTAATCTATAAGTGTATGCACTGATGTGGCACTCACGAACTCCACTACAAGCTTCACAGAGGTACTTGTGATCGCCATCCCAAGTTGTTCTACAGAATATCGAATCTCATCTCTGTGTATAGTAGTTGGATGGCTATTAGGGTTGGAATGATAAATGTTATGTGATGTCGTATTTCGATGTTAACTTATTTATCTGCACGTTGTTAAAAAAATATTATAACAAAGAAAATATGGAATCCATACAACTAACTCCAACTCATGAATGTATGGGTGTAGAACTGGAGATAACCCAGAACATACTTTCTGTGACGTAAATAGTCGCAGCAAATTTTCGTGTCAAGCTGTTTGCAAGAAATATTTTGGATGTGTCGGAATACATTGAAACTTTCCATTTGTAGCCACTAGAGGATGCATTATTTTGGAGCTCAGATACAGTTATTTAGCAGGTCTGACCACGTTCAACTAGAGCATCAGCCACACAACACGTCCAACATGCTGAAACAAAAACTATTTCTGACATGGACAAAATTGTAGGATGTGCATCAGCATGGGTCACTCCAAGGTGACCCTCCAAAATGGTTCACAATGCACATACCCATTTTTGTGCTGGAAAAAAGAAAACTAGAACGTGGGCAGTTTAAGACTAGGACCTCACAGAGTACAGTTTCCACAGTTAGGACCGTTTACTGATAGGACAGATAGGACAATTTACAAAGAAAACTAGAAAACTAGAACGTGTATCTGAAATTTACAGAGGACAGTTTCCACAGTTCATAAAGTACTAGGACCTCACAGAGAAGAATACATTACAATTGCATTATCACATTTAAATTGCATAGAACACACACATAATGCTGCAATATAGAAAACATACGTCCTCAGACGGAGACCTTGGTCACTTTAAGCTTTCACTAAATATAATCAACGACCAGTTTGGATAAGGTAAGCTTCGCTGGTATCATGGCTACTTGTCGATGTATGTGTTATCAGACCCACACTTTCTTGGTTGGGCGATAACCATGGATGCACTGCAATCCCCTCCATCCCCTCGAGCTCCATAACAATGTCCCTCATCGTAGGGCGGTCTTCTCCTTTCAGCGCCAGTTTCGCAACTGATTGGACTTGACTTGTGATCCCATCCTGAACAATTTCAGCATCCAATATATCAAGCAACCTGTTTTCGTTCATGCATGAGATGAAACTGAATGCAAGGCTCCTCTCTGCTTCTGGACCATCGAAGATAAATGCGGTTTTCCTCGTCAAGAGCTCCACGAGCACGACTCCGAAGCTGTAGACGTCGCTTTTATCGGTTAATTGGCTTGTTTGTAGATACTCTGGATCCAGGTAACCGTATGTTCCTTGCACCAAGGTCGTGAACTGAGATCTATCTTTGGGAGCTAAAGTTGAAGTTCCAAAATCAGAAACCTTGGCTGTGTATGTCTCATCCAAGAGTATGTTGGAAGACTTGACATCACCATGGAGAATTGGCGGCAAAGCATCTGCATGCAAGTATTTCAAGGCTTGAGCAGCTTCTGTCGCTATCTTCAAACGATTTCCAAAGGAAATCGACATGACGCGTCCCTCTCTATTATGAAGATAATTGAAGAGCGTGCCATTTGAAATGTATTCATATATCAGCATCGGAACCTCTACCTCCAAACAACAGCCCAGGAGCTTCACAATGTTCTTGTGATTGATCTGTGAAATGATGAACATCTCATTTGCAAATTCTTTGCTCTTTTTCTCATCTATGATCGATGATTTCTTTACCGCTATTATCGTTCCGTCATATACTGTTCCTCTGTAGACTATTCCAAAACCACCACGACCGATTACGTGATCCTTATGAAAATTATTTGTCGCGTGTTTTAGCTCATCGATGGTGAATATCTTGAATGTGCTTCTATGATGAGATAACAGACTTTGTTGTAGGAAAGTTCCGCCATTTTGTTGAAAGAACATGTTCTTTAATTTCTTGAGCTTTCTTTTTTGTATTCCCAGATAAATAATGGATATGATGATAAATAATGAGAAAAGACCGGTCCCGATTCCTGCACAAAACAAGGAAGGCGGTAGAGTAAATCACGATATATATCACTAAAAGGCTAGTTGTAATTCCTTCAAAACATTGAACTCTAACAAATGTCTAATGATGGACATTCGGATCGCAGAATGTATGTTAACATTAGAAGAACAATATAACTTCTTTTCACAACATAGATATCACATAAATACTGATAATTAATCTTCTATTTTAAACAAAGTAAGATTTCTCTTCTCAAACTATTTACAAAAACTAGTTGAATTTAATGATAGTCTAATTAAAACATGGAAGGAAATCTTCACCCCATTGGCTGAGAATTTTGCGCATGTAGAAAACAAAGTAAACAAATCAAAGATGAAACATAGGTAAATTGATTGGAAATCTTTTGTTTTTGATGAGGGATTGTGTGAGGGGACACCCTAATACTTAAAGGAGTTAAGATTGCGCTCACTTTCTTCGTTAGAAAAATGAGGGAATGAACTACATACATAATTCCACAAGATTAAATGGATCCTCAACCACGATCCATTACCACATATAACAACAATGAGCCGACATGTCCAACATGCCCACATTTTTATCAAGATTGTCTGTGGAAAGCGTCTTAATTAAGACATCATTAACTTATTCCTTGATTTTATGTATGTTATCATATTTTCTTTTGAGTTAATCTTCTCTCCGATAAAGTTATTATCGATTCCAACATAGTTTTACTATTATACGATGTTGGATTTTTAGACTAATTTATCGCATTCCTAAGTTCTTTCTATTATTCAATATTGGATTTTAGACTATTTTATCTCATTTCTAGTCGTCTATGTTGTAAAAGTTATTTTGAGCCACAACTTATGTATAACCCTCCTAGCAGCAGCTCTATACTAAACTTCAGTGTTAGGCATTACCGCTTGTCTCCTATTTTGATGTTATTGTGTACTTCTTACTATGTACGGAGTTTTGGCATTACACAACTAGGTTGCATTTTATGCATTTTAATGGTCAAGATTGCCACCTAGATAGTCAATGCATCCTTCTCAAATTGCACCAATGTATCACATGCTTCTTCTTTATGTAACATATAATACATTCCACAACCTTTATAAGCACATTAGTTTTTTACGCATAAACTAGATTACTAGTTGACATAATAGGTGATTGCGGGTCTCATTACAAATAAATAGATAAACTTTTCCCATAAATCTCTAGTAATAATCATTGTAGTCTTCTCTATGTTATTTTTCATCCTCAATGCTCAACTTTTGATTTCTCTCAACATGATTGGTGACAAACTATTTTCACAACTTTCAGGTTTCCTTCAAAGTATTTTAAGTCTCAATTTGGACAAAATTTCTTTCTTTATCATGTAATCTCCTCTTCACCATTTCTTATGATGATTATTTCGTCAACATAGACAAGAAGAAGATACATTTGTTTCTACTCCTTTTGATAATATAGTACAATACTCATTTCCGTCATAATATCATTGTTTAATCATTACTACTCCAAGCTTAAATCATGATTTAGGATGCATGTTCTAAGTTGTAGCAATTTCCCATCTTCTCTTACCAAGGTAGTATACGGATGTGAACTTATTCTTAGATATCACAATTTAAGAAGGAACTCTTTACATATATTTAAAGAAGTTTCAAAACCCCGATACCTTTAAAGAGCATATAACATGGATCATTTTATTTTCACAAGATAAAAAATTTCCAAATAGTCAATCACATACTTATATTGAAATCATTTACAACCGTTCTAGCTATGTAGCTCTCAACTTTTCATAAAAGAGTTTTTAGGGGTTGTTGTAATTAGATGACATTAATCACCAATTGAAGTATTGATTTGAATATAAAAAATTTCAAGTTGACGATTTTTAATATTCAAACTTGAACTATAATTTATGGGAAAATAAGATGAAAAACTTGTTGTTGTAAAGTTGATGCATCTTCCAGTTTTTGCCACTCAAAAGTTTGAATCCAAGATGAAATCACATCAAAACACCCCTCGATGTTTCTGATGCCTTGAAAAGGGACTTCTCATTAGGTTTTGTACGAAGCGGATTCGTTGCTTCCTATGCTTTCGGCAAGGTCATATTGCAGCCTCTTGCCGGTTAAGCCTAAAAGACCTCTCCTCTCCAAAAACCATGGCCCCCCACCGCCCTCAGAAACGAGTCCGATCCTCTTTCCCAAACATTGAGGGGCGAAGTTCTAGCAACACTGCCCCGGAGATGCAAACACCCATTCCCGACACCCAGCAAAACCCTACTGCGGAAACTCGGACGATGGAGTTAAATGTTAGACCAGTCATGCGGTCAACAAAAATACATGCAGATATCCATGGTAAGACTGTTCTCCCTTTTTGGAAGTCAGAAATATGTGATGAGTCAAAGCGGCTTCGTTCGGAGTTTCAAAGATGCCTAATCATCGAATACTCTACCTCCTTCGAATCCATCGATTTTGCGAGGGAGATGCTATCAAGAGAAGTTTCGAAGGCATCCTTTGTCCGCCTTCGGAGAATCTCCGACCGTCAGCTGGTGGGAGAAGTCGATTCCTTGAGCATCTTCGAGACGTTGGTCCATTCCGTGATTCACTACTCCGATGGAAACTGGCTTTGGTTCTTCAAATGGTCCCCATCCTTCGGAGTTAAAAGAGTAGAGGAGGTCGCAGCATATTGGGTGGATGCTTTGGGTCTGCCATTGCACCACAAATACCCTTACATCCTGGCAAATATGGTCAAACAGTTTGGAAGGCTTCTGGACTATGAATGCCCAAACCTTTCGATGGACTGCGGGGATGCGACAGCGGTGAAGCTCCTGATTGATATTCCATATATTAGAAACGTACCGCGTGCAATTGAAGTGAGTACGGTTGATGGAGTCTTCGAGGTAACCTTTTCGCCTCTATCTCAGTTTCGATCGGCTAAATTCATTCATTACAATACACCTCTGGTTGATTCAAACACTCTTAAAAATGGTCCGAGAGCGTTCAATCTAGAAGAAGATCTGCAGGGAAAGTCAAATAAATGGACGAGAAGAAATTTGTCAACAGGCCCAATAGTTGAACGTATGGAGGAAAAATTCAATCTCTGCCCTGGAAATGACTGGGAGAGAATAAATCTGAATTTGGTCCCTTTCCCAACCCACAGGGGACCATCTACCGAAAAACATGCAAATTATGTCGAGGATCCCACAAGATCGCATCTTGAACGTGCACTCACTTGGCTGGAGAGCAAGGGTCAACCAATAAACCCAATGATGTGAGAGCACATCAAAAATTTACCGACCTCAGAGGTTCAGGAGACCGGCAACCTTACAATGGAAACACACATACCGAGTGCTCTAAACCTGGTAGTGGATCTGACCCCTAGACAAAAAGATAAACCATTGACAACACCAGAAAAGATGGCTGCAAAAGGCAAAGCGAAGGATAGCGCAACAGTGACACCAGGAACCCGTTCCTCGAAGCGTACCTAGCGTAAGCCTGAAATCTCGACGATCTGATGCCATATGACACGAAGGATGTGCGTGGATAGTGACGAGGGCCCAGGAATGGTTTTTGCTGGACTCATTATACTTAACTTTTTGTGCTGCTTATTTTTGTTGAATCCTCAAACATTATCTTATGGCTGTAATTTGTTTGCGAAAGGGGACACTGTGTAATCCCCCTCTTACTTTTGGGCCTGTACTAAACTCTAACATTTGCCGTAGGTTTTATGATGAATGACCATGAAACGTTTATCGAAAAAAAATTTTGAATCCAAGAGCAATGAGGAATGAGAGTTTGGCAGAGTTATTTGATAATTTGTGGATAAGAATGTGTACAATCACATTCAGAACAAGGTTCATGCACGTAAGCTTTGGTCGAAATTGGAGAACTTGTATGCTTCAAAACTAGAAATTACAAGTCATTCTTGCACATGTCATTAATATTGTTGAAAGGGAAGGATGGTACTTCTATTCATGACCATCTAAATGAATTTCAATGAATTATCAAATAACTATCTATCATATGAGTAAATTTTGAAGATGAAGTTCTAGGCCTCCTACTAGTTGGTACTCTTCCAAATAGTTAGGAAACATTTCGAATATCTATCACAATTCTATGCTTAATGGAGGTGTTTCCTTGGAGATGTTCAAGACTGGTGCTCCTAACAAAGAGATGAGAAGAAAATCTCATGGTTCTTCACAACAATCAGAGACTTTGGTCATGGAAATAGAGAAAGAACTAAATTAGAGAATGCTTAAGGAAGAGATCAATGAAGAAGCAAGTCGAGATTCAAAAGCAAAGATTTGGAGTTTGTTATAGCAGGAAAAATACTACATCAAGAAATGTTCCTACTAACTTAAAAGAGTTACAAGAGAGAGGAAGAAACAAAAGAACAACAAGAATGACTATGTTGTTGGTGTCATTATTAAGCATGATTTGCTTATTGTATGAATGTCTAGAGGAGATGCATGTTGGATAGTTGATAGTGGTTTAGCATTATATGGGACCTCCAACCAAGAGCTTTTCACATCTTATACTTTAGTGATTTAGCCTTTCAGGTCAAAGAGTCAAGCTGATTGATCAATTATTTACACTTGATCGATCACCTCTGATGGATCACCCTCCATATATGGTCTATTATTATTTGAATTGCAATGGCTCTACTTTTAATCGATCAATTTGGATCTCTAATCGATTGTCTTTTTATTCTGATCAATCACCTAAATCCCCATGATCAATCATTTGATTTAATTGGTCATCCTTTCTATCTTGATTGATCACATTCCATTTTAGGAAGATTTTGGAGTTGGTTTACTTCTTATTTTATTTCTAATGGCCATATTTCTTGGAACCATAAAAATATGACCCCATACCTCATTCTACAATTCATACTAAGAGCAACAAGCTCTCCACTCTCTGCATTCCACTCTATGAGAAAGATCAAAGAGCTCTTTTCTGTTGTGTTCTTCATTTTGATAGCTTTGGTTATCTGTGTTTGATACTTACGATCATGCTCCTTGTTCCATAAGATTGTTTTAGTGTTGCCTCTTATTATTCATTACATCTTTACTTTGATATTGAGGTTGTTAGAGTTGTTACCTTGTAAATGGTTTTGAGTTTATTGTGTAAATAGCTCGGTACTAAACAACGGAGTTGACGGTGTAATCAACTTTGGTTGTAAATGATTGGATTGCCACATAAGCAACTCGGTTTAGTGGTAAGACCTATGTGCGATAGGTTGAAGGCCTGAGTTGGGAATCTTAGGTTGTGATTTCTGCCCATGAGGGTTTTCACGTTAAATACATGTGCACTTGTGGTCTGCATATTTACATAATGATTGAAAGTGCTACATAATGTTGTACTTGCTTAAGTTTATTGTTTGCAATGATTCAGATCATATGGCCCGATCCACCTGCACCCATCATCTGGTGTCCTCAAGGGACATAAAAACCAACAGCTTTGATCATCATTTCCCATGTGATCAGCCTATCGACACACACTACCTTAGATAGAGATATAATTGATAAAGTTTGGTATAAAAAAGATGTTTCCTTTGCGCACTTGTGTGTATCTGCTAGCAGAGCTTTTACGCATGTTCCAGCAGATTAGAGATCAAAGTTAGATTAAAGACAATAAAATGTGTCTTTATGAGACATGGGCATGATGAGCTTGACCATAGGTAATATGATCTTGTGGAGAAGAAGAAGCTCGTGAGAACAAGGATCTGTCTTTCCTGAAGATAAAAACATAGAATATATTCAAAAGGGATCCAAAAAAACCATCCAAGATAGCTACAAACTAGTTGATATAGATCCTACTCCTTTTACTAGATGTAGTTATGGAGAAGCTCACGACAATGCTCCTGACCTTTGATAAGACGATGTTGACATGGCATATGTTCCTACTGGTAATCAAGAGGGAGGCTATTCTTCTAATGTAGATCAACCCCGCAGATACCTCATCAAGATACTCAACAAATGATTATGTTCTCTAGAAGAACAATGACAAGCCAGAATACTACAAAGAGGCTACGAAAGATACGCAGAAAGACAATGGGGAAAAAACCATGTAAGATGAGATGTGGTCTTTACAAGACAACCATACCTTTGAGCTTGTGAAGTTGCCTAAGGGAAAAATAATTTTGAAAATAAGTGGATCTATTCCTAGTTTAACAACTAATCAAGACATGGGGATTGAGCAGATGGATGTGAAGACCACCTTCCTCCATGGTGATATTAAGGAGGAAATCAACATGGCAAAATCAGACGGATTTATAGTTAAAGGAAAAGAAGATTATGTTTGCATACTGAGTAAAAGCATGTATATACTAAAGTATACTCCTATACAATGCTATAAGAAATTTGAGTCATGTATGACGAATCATGGCTACAGAAAGTTGAAGAGACTTTGATTATCTCAAGAGAAGTACATTGAGAAAGTACTACAGAGATTTAACATGGGCAAAGCCAAACCCGAGAATATCGCTTTTGGAGCACACTTCAAGTTAAGCACCCAACATAGACCATCAACGGAAGATGAAAAGATGGATATGGATATGATTCATTATGCCTCAGTCATAGGTATTATGATATACGTCACGGTATGTACGAAACTTGATATTTCTCATTCAATTACAGTTGTCGACAAATTCATTTCAAATCCAAGAAAAGAGCATTAGGTTGCAATTAAATGGATCTTGAAATATTTCCATGGCACAAGCAACACTTGTCTTTAGAGTAGAGAAGGTATTCTTGTTGGGCTACATAGACTCCGATATAGTAGGTGATGTTGATGGTAGACAATCAATATATAGTTCCTTGATGAGACATGCAGGTGTTGGTGTTTCATGGCAATCAAGGTTACAAAAGTGTGCACCATTATTTTCTATAGAGGCATAATGCATTACTGCTCCAGAAGCCAGTAAAGAACTATTGTGAATGACGAAGTTCATACAATAACTTAACTTTATTCAAGACAAGTACATCCCTTACTATGGCATTTAAAGATTAATTTACATTGGAAAGAATTCTACTTTTCATACGAGGTCAAAGAACAACGATGTTAGATATCTTTGGATATGTGATGAGTTAGAATCGAAGTAGCTTATACTTAAGATCCACACCGAAGACAGCGGTATTGATACGATGACAAAGATTTTGCAGCTTAGGAAGTTTAAAAGATGTTTGTAATAGATTTGGAGTAGTGCTCACATTCTCAGAGAGGGGGAGATTTGTACGATTGGTTCCTCCCCTCGTGGAAACCTAACCGTTATATATACTATTGGTAGTTATAATTAGGTTCTAACTGGAGAAGGAAATCAATTACCTTTTGGTAATATGAGTGTCCTTATCCATAGGACTTTGTTCTTCCTTATTCACTCATCTCCATGGACTAGGCATGGGATGTCTATCGATACATCCCAACACAAGTTCTCATAACATAAGAAAGAAATCAAAGAGAGAGGTAAAAGAAAGAAGATATGCGCTTGCAGTTAAGTTTTGAGGGAACTATCTTTTGAGTTGTTCTTTAAGGAAGTAAATAAAACTTTATTAACTTTGCATCACGGAAACACAAAATATTTAGCAAACTATTTGCTTAAAATATTTTATGTTCATCGTATAAACAATAGATTTGAAATAGTATTAGCGCCTTGATAGAACCAAATGGTAAAAGTTAATTTGTCTGAAAAGAAGGTGCATCTTTCAAATGCTAGCATGATTATTACTAGGTGAGATAAAATCATCAAAAGTTTTGAACGATGTCTTTGGAGGCTTATGTTTAGCCCCACACCTATTGTCAAAATTTGAGAAACATGATGCAATAGCTAGCCCTAGAGGTTTTTTCTCGTTGTTTCATCCTGTCTTGAGGGAGTAGGGTTCCACGTAAAATCAAAATGATTATGTTTTGTATCTTGTTTCTGATTACATTTCCGCGCTCTTATTTTCTACATGGTATCAGAGGATCATCGTTGGGTGGCGAGAAAACAAAAACCCTAGTCCATGGTGAGAAGTATGAGGCTATGAATCCAAGAAGCAATGGTTGTTTCAGCTAAGGAGAAGAAAACGCAGCATAGTAGCATCTCGCGTGCAACCACCAGCCCCAGCGCACCTTAGCAGGAGAGTTCCATGATTGTTTAGTAGTGATGATGGAGAAGAGGAGCAACGTCAGCGCGAGGAAGTTGACAACAACACGATGGATTCTTCCCTCTCATGAGCCATATTTCCAAAAAGATGAAGAAGAGGTTCCAAACCCCTCTCTGGTTCCCTTATTTGTTGGGTCCAGTGGAACACACGCTGCCTTTAATTCTTGTTCCCAAATAAAAAGGGTGGGCATTGTTGTGTTTTGGAAACAAACTAGGCTGAAGTCGTGCAAACAAAAATTTGCAGCAAAAAGAGATAGGGGGAGATGTTGTAAAAAAGAGACGAGTAGCAAAAGGAGCAGCGCGAGGGTGCCCCTGCTGGGCTGGGATTGTGGACTGACAATGAAATGCTGCTGAAGCACTTAAAAAATTGACGAGAAGAAAACAGAAAAAAAAGGAGATGCTGGAGCTGCCAAAAAATGAAATGAAGAAATGATTTAAATATTTGTCGACGGGATCAAGTCAAGACTCGAACAACCTAACAGGATGTCGTGAGTGGTTGTTGATATAAATTAATAATTAATTTAAGAATGGCTTTACTCGGAAAAAGAAAAAGAAAGACGGCTGGCTGGTTACTGTACTGAGGTGAGACATTAGTGTATATATATAAATACCTATAACAAGCTTGGCCCCCAGCGGAAGATGCTGATTGGTTGATTTTGATGTGGCCGTGCATTCCTGCTTCGTCGGGTCCGTGGAATTGAACCCATCTGGACAAGTGCAGTTGTAGCCTCCTGCAGTATTTATACACGTCCCATAACACGGGTACAGCTCTCCATCCTGGCACTCGTCGATATCTGCCAAATCCAATTTCAACCAATTAAAAACGTTTTCCAATTGAATCAGTGCATCCTCTGATCTAAGATCATCTCAGTACATTACATGGTATGAAAACAAACAGTTAGCAGGAAATCATCTGTATTTTGAGTCACTGTCAATGAACATAAAGAGTACCAAGTAAAATCTTTGCAACTACTCTGACCGCGAAAATTAGACAATCATGTTCTAGTGTTCCCACCCAAATTAGATTTATTGAGCACCTTCTCAAATCCAAGCAAAAAAAGATAATCATGAAAAAGAAGACATTCTTCGCATTCTCCATCTTTGCAAGAAATCAAGTTATACTTCTGATGGAATTACATGTAAAAACTAGTGATTATGTCATGTATTCTGATAGCTGATAGGTAATAATGTTACTTTCTGAAAGCGAAGTTGCCTTGCAAATCAGAAAGAACCGATACACATAAATCAATATATGTGTGTATTGATGTGCATAATGTCAAGTTTTTCCATTTTATGTGAATTTTAATATATTATATATCCAATAATCACGGGTTATAAATAAATAATATCTTGTGATATCATAGTATCATCAACAAGTTGGATGTTTCAGACTTTTCTAGTTGAATTAATTTAAAAAAAAAGATTTTTTTCCGTTGAACCCTTTTCAAATATTGCAAAATCAATTATATCCTTCCTTTTTTATAATATCAGTTGTATTCTTACCTTTTTGTAAAATTTGCAGTTTTTTATTTTTTAGTATCAGTTGTACCTTTACTTTACCTTAACATAAGGACGGAATTCTTAATTTTACAAGAAGGTAGGAGCATAATTGATATTTTAAAAAAGAGAGGTGTATAACTGATTTTGCTATGTCTAAGAATGATACAACTGAAGGGGATGTTCGGTTCAAAAATAAGTAGAAATAAGGATGGAGAATAAGAAGAATAAGGATCTCTTCTCTATTCGGCTGAAAATATAAAAATAGGAGAATAAAGTGGAATAAAAATAAGTAAGGTGGAATAAAGATAGGAATGGGAATGGGATAAAATTAAATAATAGAATGTGAATAAGAATAACCATATTTTTTATAATCATGCGGAACGGTAATTAACCTTTTAGTTCAATGTTTATTCTCCAAGCTAAAATGACAGAAAAGGAAAAGATTGTACCTTGACAACCACCAACGAGATAGGGATTGCCTTGATACCCAGTCGAGCAGTTACAGAAATAGCCAGGTCCGTTAACAGAGTCAACGCACGTGCTATTGCTGCTGACGCATGCGTAACCGGTCTTGTTCTTCGCAGCTTCTGCACAGCTCTGGTTCCCGACGACCCATTCGAGGACGAGCGGCAGCAACTTATCAAAGGACATAGAAGTGATATCGCTGCTGTTGAAGGTGTAGTTGTTCTTTTCCACGAGAAACGAGTAGCTGCAGTTGTTGAACCGGGTCACTTTGCTGCTCTTATCCCTCTCCGTAAAGGTGGCCTCGTACCATTTGACGCCTGGCGGAATAGAAGCCTCGCAGCAGCCGACCCCCGAGCACTGCTTGTCATCGACGTTTGTCAGGTCGTTGCACCCGGAGATACAGCCGCCGTAGTTGTTGCTGTTGCCGATGAGGATCTTGGCGGAGGTATCGCAGCCCACTGCCGTGAAGACGTTCTGGGTGTTTGACATGGTGTAAGGGGAGCTCTCCATGGACATATTCCATGGGGAAAAGTTGATGCGGCCGGAGCTGTTGTAGCAGTCCCAAGAGATGTGCATTAGCACTCGCATGCGAGCTTGTGAGAGAATTATGCCGACGACGGGGATTCGGGCGTTGTCGTTATGGTAGGTGGGGGTGTCGGAGGAGTTGTCGCAGGTGAAGCCGAAGTCGGGGAGCATGTAGCAGCCCTCGGGGTCGCCGATGATGCCGAAGGGGTACGGGAGATCGACGCCTTTGCAGGAACGACTGCAGTTGGGAGGAGGCTGTGCTGTGGCGATGAGTAGAAGCATCGGAAGTAGGAGGAAGTACGGGAATCGATAACCCATTTCTTGCAGAAGTGAAGTTCCTGTTGTGTGGGTGTTGACTGGATATATATATATACACATCACGTGTGGCCTCTGCATAAATTCAGGGACCGTTCGTATAAATTTCCACGATATAGTCTCACAAATTACGAAAGTCTCGATCAAGATCGAGTGGTTTCGGTGATATACGATTATACGATTCCTTCTACCAGTGATCCTACTTTTTACAATAACACTTGTGTCCTTCTGTTCTGCAACCGTTAACAGTCGTACCCTTATGTCCGGGTTGCGTGCGATGGGAAAGGTCAGGATAGTGGGGCGCACGTGGGGGGAGGGGAGATGCATACACCTAGGGGTGTAAACGGACCGAACCTGAACGAACCTATGTTTTTTAGGTTCGGTTCGTTTATTTAATCGAGCCTAAACTTGTGTTCAGGTTCGGTTCGTTTATTTTCGAACCGAATCCGAATCGAACCTCTTTTTAAACGAATCGAACCTAAGCGAATATCGAACTTAAGAATTCTCTAATGAGAGGGAGTGAAAAGAAGAGAAATGGAAATATATGTGTATTTATGTTAGAATAAATATTCATTTAGTTTTTTTTCTTTATCTAACTCATCTTCATCTTTTGAAAAAAAATAGATTAATAAGGATTTGTCTCGGTGAAAAAAGCATAATTACAATATATTTTACATCTATTCGAATAAGAATAATGCGGAGATATTCGATAAGTAATGTTTGTACTTGTTCTGTTGATTTGAAGATAAAGAAGGGAAAAGTACTAGACCATAGATGATAGATGTTGTAAACATGATGTGACTATTTATTTTTGGATAGTTTATACCGAGATAAAACCTAGTTATCCCGTAAATATCCAGTTATCTCTAGACAAATTCACTTACCCTAGGATACAAACCACTCATCTCAAAATAAGTCAACTTCTACGGATAAGGATTTGTAAATATGTATATGTGTATGTTTATCGAGCTTTTAACGAATCGAACCTGAGCGAACCTATGATTTTTAGGTTCGGTTCGTTTATTTAATCGAGCCTAAACTTGTGTTCAGGTTCGGTTCATTTATTTCCGAACCAAATCTGAATCGAACTTTTAGCGAGCCGAACCTGAGCGAATATCGAACTTGAGAATTTTCTTACACCCCTACATACACCAGATGGTGTTCACTTTGGTTCTAGGTCGCATGTGGGAGAGGTGATGCAACCGGCAATCGTCGGTAGGGCTGTCAGAAAAATCTCAGGTTCGATATTCGCTTAGGTTCGATTCGATAAAAGTCCGATTCGAATTCGATTCGATCATAAACGAACCGAACCTTAACACAACTTTGGGCTCGTTTACATAAACGAACCGAACCTTGAAATGGTAGGTTCGCTCAGGTTCGGTTCGTTAATAGTTCGATAAAAATATAAATAAATAAATAAATTATTATACATATATATAATATGTTCTGGGAGTTGGGTCTCATATAAAGCTCACAAGTCACACATAACCCTTATATATAAATTTATGTTCAATTTTTAGAAACTAAAGAACATAATATGAAATTTTCCCCCAAAACCCTAAGGTCCCTATTCCCTAACATTCGTAATCCCATGGCCACCTCTCCTCTTTTCTCTTCCCTTTCATCTACCCACCGCCGACGCAACCCTCCTCCTACCTAGCGGTCGTCGCGCAGCCCACTACTCCTCCAGGAGACCGCCGGTGCCGCATCTTGTCCTCCTCCTAGCAGTTGCTGCTCCCGCTCCCCCTCTCTACGCGGTCGCCGCACTTGCTCCCCCTCTCCAAGCGGCCACCGTGCAGCCCTACTCCACCTCCAGGCCACTGTCGGTGCTGCATCCCCTCCTCCAATCGGTCCTACTCCCGCTCCCCCTCTCCACGCGCCGCCGCACCTGCTCCCCCTCTCCAAGTGGCCGCCGCATAGCCCTACTCCACCTCCAAGAGATCGCCGGCACCGCATCCCCTCCTCTTCCAACTGGCCCTGCTCCCGCTCCCCCTCTCCATGTGGCCACTGCAGTCGTTGCTCCTGCTCCCCCTCTCCACGCGGCCGACGTAGCCGCTGCTCCCACTCCCCCTCTCCACGCGGCCGCTGCAGCCGCTACCTACCAACGACCAGCAATCGTCGCTCCTCCTCTCCTCCTCGCAGGCAACAACAACCCGTAACGACATGACGACTTCTCAAGGTTTGCATTGAACTGTGAATATGGCATTTTTCCCATTGCTGCATTTCTTAGTTAAATTTGTAAGATAGAACTGCAAATTAGCAATTTTTCTTAATGATTTGTGCATATCTTATTCAAAGTATAAGCTTTAGTATTGCTATTGCATTAAATTTTGGATGCTCCGTTATTTGTTAAGAATTAGTATCTTATTTGAGAGGATTAGTATCTTAAAATACATAAATTTTATTATTGTGTCGTATATAAAATATTACATGTTAAGAATTATTAAATTTTGATCCATTGGTGATTACATTGTAGATACACCATCCCCCAATACTTTGTATATAATCAAACCTTTAACGAATCGAATCGAACCGAACCTTCACGAACCTAACGCTTGCCCATTCACTTTGTATATAATCGAATCTTTAATGAACCGAACCGAGCCTTCGCGAATCTCAACCGAACCGAACCGAACCTGAACATGATTTTAAGCTTACCGAACCGAACCGAACCCGAACCTATATACATAATAAATGAACCGAACCGGACCCAGGTAGGTTCGCTCAGGTTCGGTTCGTTTACACCCCTAATCGTCGGTGGCAGAGATCTCAATAGGTGGTGGTCATCTCACGAGGGAGACGAAGGAGATCGTGCAGAGGAGAGGCAGACGGTATGGAAAAGAGAGAGAAAGAGGACGGAGCACATGAAGAAGAAAATGAGATGGAAAAGGGACAATCAGTATAATCAAAATTGATTTTAAGCAACCAACAATTTAGTATTCATTGCCATATCTTCCTCGATTAAATATTTAAACATTGATATATTACTTGTTGCTTCATCCTTTAAATTTACAATGAATATTGCATTTTTTGGTATATTCTTCGTAACAAATCATAATATAATGATTATTCATTGATTATTTTCTTTAATCCTTGTTAAATTTAGTAATGATTAGTATAAATTATGACGAATATGTCAACGGAAAAATCATTGTTATTTGAACATCTAACAATGAATATGACATCCTTTAATTACAAGAATAAAAGATAATTTTACGAATGGATAACTACGTATAAAATCAACTCAAACGACCCTCATTATTCAATTCCACGGGAGCGAGTTAGAAGAATAATAAATGACATTTGTATTTTTTCCTTTTCTTCTTATTACAAGTGTGAACATAAGTTAACGTTCGTTTGAAAGGGAAATAGGTGGCAACTACCACAGGATAGAGCAACGGTGTCAAAGTATGGACTTTATGTGTAGTAGACTTTCT
Source organism: Ottelia alismoides (assembly GCA_037367405.1). NCBI lineage: Eukaryota > Viridiplantae > Streptophyta > Magnoliopsida > Alismatales > Hydrocharitaceae > Ottelia > Ottelia alismoides. The sequence continues at coordinate 826,032 of JAZKJV010001052.1, forward strand.
TAATATTTGTGAATTTTTGATATTGGGTAGTGTATGCAGCTTAATTTATAGTCATACTTAATTTGCACATACCAAACATGTGCAAGTAGGGTAAACATTATGAATACTACATTTAATCAATATGAGAACAACAATGACAATATCATGGATTTTTTTTAGCTTCATGTTCGTTCCACCGGAAATGGCCTGTCTTGTCAATAGATTTTGAACAGATTGGACTTGAAGAAGGTGCAAATTGAAGTTTCGTAAATCTTTACATGGAGTTTAAGTATCGATGGTTTATGGAATTAATTGTTGATGGCTTATACAAATTAAGGAAATTAGAATGACAATAATGGGTGTGGAATATTTTCTAATTGAGCTTTGAGACATCCTTTACCTGTGTTCTTGAATGATTAATGTAGTCTTGGCAATTTACTTGATCGACTATACTTAAAGGAGGTATGCTGATTTCTGTTCTTCCACTAGGATCGCTTGTTGTTGATGATGAGCGATTATACTAGCTTCGTTTTGTGATGTTGTCGAATTTATTTTGTTGTTCCCTTTGTGTGTTTTTGAAACATCTAGGATCAGGCGGATAGAAATGGAGTAAAGGAAAGGGGGCATCTAGGTTATATGGCATACTACAAAAAGTTGTGGTAATGGTTTTCTCGATCACCCTTAAGGCTCATGGGTATGACTTATCGATCAGATCACTCAAGTTAGATAATTGTGCGCTAAGAGATCGCTACTAGGGGATGGGACAGTGGCTTGAGTGCTCAATACATGGTGGGTAATGCTCGAAGAACACGAGTGGGGAGAAGCCTAGGGGAGCGAGCATATGGCGAAGTGAAGAGAGGAGTGTGTATAACACGATCAAGATGAATGTCTACTATGGTTCTTTCAACACCTTAAAGGCTTCGAAGAACTTACACTGGTGTGTAGGGATGTCAACGTGTTAGGTTTGGGCAGTTTTTTGTCTTTTTGATATTCCCAAACCCTTTAAAACTACTAATAAAACTCGCTCCTTTATTTTAGTGGGTAACTACATCCAAAAGAGTATCCATGCACCCAATTGATATCCACGTATCCAACACAAAATAGATTATAAACAAATCAAATGTACACAACATTTCCACAAGAAGATATCACAATCATGTTATATAGAATTATCAGTCGCGTACAAACATGGAGACGATCCTAGACTAACTAGCAAGACCGGTCCTGAGCACACTTTTGAAGTGCAATTGTCCATGGTTCAGTAACTTTATGGGCACAACTTTATATTTGATTCGGTTTTTAGTTTATGAATAAAATAGTGTTTGTCCTACTGGGCCTTATTTAATCTAATTTTCGGTGAAACAATTCACCATAAAATGGGCCTTTATATTATTCAAATTTTCGATGAACAATGTTAAAATCGAAAATTTAATGAGATTATACAAGGGTCGATTGTCCTCGAAAAATAGTCTTTTGTTATATAATTGATGGCAAACACATTCGGAACAATTTACTCTTATTAAGACAATCTGGTAAAGGCTTTTTTTTCTTTTGCCTAGGTCCCACAAAATGGCAGGGAATGGCACTGTTAATTAGAAGTATGCATTGTTTTAGAATGTTGATGATGCATAGTATATATGGGGGTATTAAGAGATGTGCAGCCTATGGGCATGTAGTTTGTGGGAAACATGAAAGGTGCAATGTCCATATGAAGGTGTCAAATACTTGCACCATATGGAGGCTATAGAAAAGAGCCTCATACAATATGAAGGCATTAAGAGGTGCAATGTGCAAGAAATATTGGATACTTATATTGATCGAATGACCCCGTCCTCCTTAACTTTGGGTGGGGTGTGATGGGCTGTCGGGGTTTCAAGAAGCGTAAGGCAAAGAGGGTGAATTCTGAGAGCACGGCAAGACCTAAAACGGTACCTTCGAACCGGATATTTGGTCTAGTGGTAGACCAGTGGCTCCCACAGTAGACAGACCACAGGTTCGAGTCCCACTGCCCTCACTTTCTATCAGAAAAAAAAATGGTACTGAAAGAAGGGTGGGGTAGGGTTTGATCGAAAAAAAACCTTCGATAGTTAAGGTTCCTTCTTCTCCGGTTAAAAACAATGTAATACCAGGGACTACTATCTGGCGGATACTCCTGTAAGGCCGGGGAAACTGCTGGGTCAGCAATCAAGGAGACTAAAGGGAGACTGTGAACAAAAACTTGGTGCTTCCGTTGGGAGTTCGATGACCTTGAAGAGTGCGATTAAAAGCGTGGATTATCCACCGATTCCACCCATATAGAATGAGAGTCTAGGTTCAACTATTGTCACTAGCGATTCGGTCATCACCACGTTAAAAGTGGATACGTCTACCTCATCTCCGATCATGGGGGGGGGGGGGGGGGGGAAGGATTACGGAAAACCAGGCAGTCGATTGACCTACAAAATTATCAACAAGAAAGTAGGTATCATGTGTGGTGGAAGCCATTATGCCAGCACCAATATCAAAACAAAAGCGGTTTCCAACATAACAAGGAGAATTCTGAAAGAACATTCAGCCAGAGAATAGAAGTCCTATAATCATTCAGTTCATTCAAACCTTGTTGGGTGTGTAAGTGAGCTTAATCATAACAACTCCGTATCGACTCGCACTAAACCAACGTGGACGTTGGATTTTTTCGAAAATTTTAAATCGATCCTCAGGATCCTTAGGGGGGATCGGGCAAAATTCAAATGAGAGGGAAGTTCAAGCCAAATTTAGAACATGTTGGGCAGCAAATAAATTCCATCCTCGATCCTTGGTCCCGATGACCCATATTATCATATCGACTCTGTAACGGAACGGGTCGTGACAACCGGCGGAAGCATACAACAATGGGTCGCACGACCGAACCGTTATCGGAAACTTGCATGGTAATCAATGAGCAGAGAGAATAATCATTCTCAAATAAAGTTCATTACTCTATAGAGTTCCGTTATTATACTCCAACAAAGAAATTGCAAAATAGACTACGAAAGTAAAATAACATAATAATGTTCAGGGCATAATGATATCTCTTCGTAACAATCCATCCATACTCCGTACCGGTTCAACTTCATGTGACAATAGCTCTCCTTGAACTGGAAATTATATCAAGACCCGTGCTCTCCTGAAAAAAACAACATCACATGTTATGAGCTAACGCTCAGTATGTGCCGAGTTGGGGTCAAGCCGGCTAGCGTGGCAAACAAGTCTCCCTATACTAACTTTAAACCGTTAAAACATAATCTCTTCTATACAATCAATTATCAACAA